>JAHREE010000308.1:4175169-4196773 GCA_033628505.1 Tringa tobata | reverse complement strand
CCGGCCCCGGCCCCTCCGCGATGCTCCACCGCCCTCTGCCGCCCGAGCGCCGCCTCTGCCGCGGGGCTCCGCCGCCTCCGCTCCGCCGCTCCCTCCCGGCCCCGCGGCCGCCGGGTCCCTGCCGGCGGGGATCGGACCGGCAGCGCTGAGGGAGCACCGCCCGCCCCCGGTCCCAGGCAGGTATTTACACACCGCAGGCTGTTTCGGAAGGAAGAGCTCTGTAAGACCACCTGATCCCCAATAAGAATTCAATTAAGCTTTTAATAAAAGCCTTGCAGAGAGCTGGGTCAGGAAGAGGCCCCCTGAAAAAGAGCCGAGCACAGCAAGTTTGTGCTGCGAGCTGCGTTGTGATGCGCTGTGCAGCGTCTGTGGCTTTCCTCCCTTCATCTCCAGCCAAGCCACTGTCTCCAACTGTCTCAGACGATTGCTGAGTCTCCTAAAGGCCCAGTACATAAGAGGCTCCGAGGAGAGTTCATGCAACATTTCTCTCACCACTGGTTTCTCCCCCAATGTTGTCTCCATCTCTCTCAAAAATCCAAAGGCGTCTTAACGTCTTTCTGTCAGCAACAGCAATAAGTGCTTTAACACGAGTATCTCCTGGCTGGGGATTTTCTGCCATCCTGGCTGTCCGCATTCAGTTTTCCTATCATATGTTTGCTCTTCTCAAAGAGCAAATGAGTGCTCTTCCTGATTTGACTTTATCTGCTTTAGAAAACTGCAGGGTTGGGTGGTGGCTGTAAAGTACTTTGTTTCCAGGCATAGATTATTAAAATTCAGAGTTAAAAAGCAAGAGTCAGAACTGATTAATGTTCATCCACGTGTACCTACAGACAGAGACCTCTTACCCCCTTTCCAGTAAAAATACCAGCCCTGGGTAAGCTGAAAGGCGTGAGCACCACGTGGGGTGGCTGCTTCCATCGCCAGGACACACAGACTTTTGTTTGCCTGTTAGTCAAGGCATAATCTGGAAAAAGCACACGCTGTGGAGGAGTAGGTGATTAATGCCTGTGAAATCCTGGCCCGGGGAAGAGCCAGCCCTGCCAGACGTGATAATGTTGTCCTCTGACAAATGGTCTAGCTTGGCCTTCTTCAGATAACGATGTAGTTTTGTGCGTTAGCTTCAGATATTGATCCCACCAGGGAAGGGTTCCCTGTCGTACAGCCATCCATCCCACCTCCTCACTGCTGGGCTGTCAGAGCCGAAGGACTTTGGCTGTACTTCTTCCTTTCATTGGCACTTCTGCATAAGCTAACAATTACAAATATGCATTTCCATTTATCTCGCACCTTTCAGCTGGAAGTCTGAGTGCTTTACCCGTATGAATCAAGCATTGCGACACAACAGCGAGATACCGGGCAGTACGTAGGATCACCCAGTCGGCGCGTTGCCGTAACACAGCTGGTTCTTGTAACGTGGCAGATACTTAGCAGAATTCAACAATATCTAAACAGAAACTTTGGACCAGCTGTTTTCAAACTTATTTGAGTTGTCAATCCATAAAGTAGTCTGCTAGAGGTGTGGGCCCCAATACAGGGGACTTGGGTACAGTGATGACAGGCTTGTTATTCTGAGGTGCACGCACTCCATCACCTTGGGCAATGCATCTAGCAGAAGTCTTCAGCTTCTCACTCCGGCCCACACAACTCACTGCCCTTGCAGTGGCCCTGATATAACTGTATTTCGAGCCAGACTGTCTACTCGATCAACTGCATCTGCATTTTTGTACGATGTCAAGCCTTTGGTTTTTTAAAAAAAAACCACTTCAAACAGTACCAGCAGCTCCAGGTTCTCGAGACCTGGCTCCCCAGGGCTCTCTGGACATCCGGAGGATGGGCAGCAACTGCAGCCCAGCTGCTTTCCTGCAGGTCAAGGCCAAGGTTCAGCCAGCAGAGCTTTCCCGGGAGCTGCTCTGTGGTAGAACTAACTTACCTCATGTTCATGTAAAGCCACGCAGTAAAGGTGCTCAGGTACTGCTGTCATCTTACAACTCGTGTAATCTTAGGTCAGCTTTTAAAGGCATCCGTGTTTGTGCTTCATCCCAAAAACCTGTGGGGACAGCAGCACAGCAGAGGCACGTTAGCTCAGTTTTAAGCACACTTTTCTTAAACAAGCACATCCCCAGAAATGCCCACAGTGCTCACTTGCTGCCTGGCATTGCTCTTGTGTAATCGGTCATGTCAGATCTACTGTAAGATACTATAAAAATGAAACTTCTCCTGGGAGGTAATTTCCAAGTCATGTGATTTGTTTCTGAAGCTGAGGTCCTGTTTCCATGCCACAACACCCTTACATGTCAGTTATGCAGGGCTGGGCACTAAAGATGGGCATCATGTTATCTAGGTGAAGGTGGATACATCTAGAAGTGATTCATTCTTAGAGATGAGTCACTCCTTAAGTGTGCTCGTTCCTCTCCACTGATAGTAAAGAAGGGCTGGGTAAATAGCTCAGAGAGAGAGGTCTACACTGCAGCTTTACAAAACACCTGAAAGTCTGACCTATGACTTTGTAACTTCCTGAGAGAGGATGCTGAGCTCATGGGCCATTTGGATGAGCAGAAACCCATTCTTAAAACTAGCCTTTTACATTTTAATATGGTATTTACCACTTGTGCAGCAATCCCAAATCCAGATTGTTGGCTAAGCAGTATCTCAGGATGCCTAAATCCCACAGTTGGTGTTTTCTGTCTTTATCCGTATGTAACAGAACCACCACCCAGCTAACGAGCCTGCCGGGAGGAATTTGGAAAAGGGTGCTCGCAGGCCACGCTTAAAATGTGTTGGCAGCACTGTGCATGTGGGCAGTTCACATAGCCCACAGTTTAATTTCAGCTGTAACCACTACTGCTATTAGATTCTCATTATGCGCTGGTGTTTGCGTGCGTGTGGAACAGAGGCTGTACCATTTAATTATATCTACAGCAGTGGAAAAGTCCCATCACGTCTATAACTACCAGCCTAATTTGAAACCCTCTTTGCTGAAGAGCAGGTAATCCCACCCTTGCCCCTCCTGCTTTTAGGAGTGCACGAAAGCGTCGAGTTGTTTTAGAGACTTTCAACATGCAGCATAAACGCTTGAGAGCTGAATCTGCCCTGAAAATAAAAAATGATAGTGTGACGCAAATTGAATTGTACCACTGCATCTTTTAATTTGTGGGAGACTGAACTGAAGATGAAGGTGAAGATTGTACGTGGTACAGACTAGCAAAGAGCTGTTGAGTTGTCTGACTCGCTTACAGGCTTTGTGCATTTGAAAAATCAGTGTTCAAAACACCTGAGCAATAAATACACAGTGCATGTAATATGTTGTCTGCTCAGATGGCTGCCTGCTCCCTGCACCCCCAAAATTCAGGCGGGCTTATTCTCAAGCCTCAGTCTACACCTAAACGTTTCTCAAAGAGGAGTAGCAATTTGTCAGTTTTCCTTGCGTTCGGGTAGGACTGTATGTGTCGAACAAAGTACCCGTCATTTTTAAGCCAAAACCTCCTGAATTCTTTCTCTGGCTTTAAGGCACTCAGCCTGTCCTCATGCCTCAGCATGTAGTTACAGGATACTTGTGCTGTGAGGAAATACTGGTTTCAGAGGCCCCTGCTGTCTTTTGCCCCAAACTGCAGTCCCTCCCTGGCCCCGTGAAATAATTTGCGTTTAAAGTAACCATACAAAAAGAAATCATTTCAGTGATGTGGCTTGCAATGTGGGCAGCAAGCAGTGTGGCAGAGGGGCAGCGGGCTGGGGCTGAAAGCACAGAATGGAGGATTTTAAATAGTTTTGTCACCAAAGCAAGTATATTGTGTACCTACACCCTTGCTTTTCTGCCCTGGGAAACACAAGTACAGTAGCTACTATCCTGATCAGGTGTCCTCTCAAGTGTTACGTACGTGTAGGCACTGCCTGCAAAGCCATCGGCAATGCTTAAATTTGTACCTTGGAGCATCACCGAGAAGAAATATCGAGAGCACGGTGACCGTAAAGGAGCGTGGAATGGGAGCGGTGCCTTGCAAGGTGTGATTCCAGGAGACAGCATGTCACAGAGGCAGTTCATTGTTAACATCATCTTCTAATTCTCTTTTTTTCTTTTAGTGTGGAAACAGTGAATGACGGGCAGTTTCATAGTGTGGAACTTGTGATGCTGAATCAAACTCTGAACCTGGTGGTGGACAAGGGGGCTCCCAAGAGTCTAGGAAAACTCCAGAAACAGTCTTCTGCCAGCCTCAACACCCCCCTCTACATTGGAGGTACAGTGAGTTGCTCTGGTCTTTTGAGATTTTAACAAGTCTTCTCAGAAGCAAATCATCTTCCGTCCTATGGAGAGGACTCTCCGTGCGGCGGATAAACCAGCAGTTTGCCTTTCCCCTCTGCCAGAGGTGCTTTCCTGGACAGAGAGCCCAGAAACCATGCCTCTGCTGTTCTGCTTCATGCTCCGCAGCCCACTAGCAGCTCGCACACCAGGCCAGGGAGGTTAACCTCAGCACAGCACAGGCAATTTCTGTGTTACGCAGCCGTGGCCAGAGCAAACACTTTGTCATTTCTAAAGCTTTCGGTACTGGCTGGCACCAGGATGTTGTGGTTGAAGAATACAATGGAAGTATCACAAACAGTCACTGCAAAAAAGCAAATCAATAATCAATAGGTTTAAATATACCGTAAATGAGCTATATTTCTGATGGAAATTTTATAGAGGTCTAAAAATTGGGAGGGTCAAAAAAGATTAACACATCCAAGCCATATTAAAACACAAGCTGACTAAGAACTTCTTGGCTAATAGTTTTCTCATTGGCAACTGAAGCCAGAGCAGCAAGATACAAGAACTAACCAAACTTCACTTAAGAAGGTTTTTTTTTCCCCCATTCAGTACTAGATTTTTGGGGCAAGGAGGCGCCAAGTGGGGCGGGGAGCAGATGCCCAGAGTAATGAGTATCCCACTGATTAAGTGTCTGGGTATGAGAGAGAGAACAAAGGCTGTGCTCTGCCCAATTGATTTGTTTTTGCCAGAACTCCCTCAGCTCTATTCTCGACTGAATGTTGAAATCTCTCCGTTTCGGTGGCATGGAGTTCTTGAATTTTAGTCAGCCTATTCTAAATACAAAAGTCAGCAGACGGTAATAGACGCAGAAAGTCTTAGGGCTTTTTCTAATCAGATCATTGAAGCCAATAGTAGAAATTCTTACCAATTCCACTTGGTGCTGGTCAAGCCTTTTGTAAATAATTCCCTTTAATAACACTTTTAGAAAAGAACCCTGAATATTCCCCTTGTAAATCAGCAAACTGGCTTATCTTGCTTTATACAGAGCTGAACTTTTATAATTGGCTCCTGCTAAGAATGTCACAGGCTATTAAAGAGCATTATGCATCAAAGATAATCTGCTGGTGAGGCCATCACCATTTCTGCCTTTAGCACAGCATAAAAGATACCAACCCCACAGCGATTTATACACAGGGAACTTGGGAAGTAATCACATGGAAAAGTTTTGTTAATGGATGAGTACTGTGGATCAATACTAATTTTCAAAAGGTACCTACAAAAATGCATTCACAGGACAAATCTGAGACCTGAAGTGAAGGACTGTTGGATACCAGAAGCCATGAGCTCAGTGGAGACTTTTTTTATTGCCCATTAAAATTCTTCTTGCCTCTTTCTAAACCCTTGCTGTTCTGCATGTGCCACCTCTCTGCATGTAGCATTCCCATGGATGCCAGCTGCCCTTCCACTTCAGGCTGTTTAGTTAAAGTAATTGATTAAATTACCCCAGAGCAATTGTTCTAAACCTACACCGAGCTTTAAGGCAGACCTCAGCCTTCACGTGCCCAGAATTTTGTCCATCTCTCCGAGTACATCACCTGGTCTTGCAACTTGCCTCCTAACGCATGGTTAAACAGAGGTGCTGGTTTTGTTTTAAGACCATCTTTAGCAGTGGAGTTACTTGATGATAGCAAATTCAGAGGCCTTACGCCATTGAAAATGGAAGCACTTGCTAATGCAGCTGCACAGCCCAAGCGGATGTCGGTGGGGAGGGTGTGACACAGCATCCAAAAGGATCTGCTGGCCATCTGAGCGCATGATCTCTTCCAAGCGATTGAACAAGATGGAGGGTACTCGCCACAAAGACTTGGCCTGGTCTTCTGAAGTGCTGTTCCCTGCGCTGGGTTCAGTGGGGTGCACTCTTACCACTCCCCGCCTCAACGCCGTGATCGAGTAATGCCCAACTCCCTGGCTGTGTCCCAGAGGTGGTAGCTATCTGCTGGCGAGTAAAGACAGTCTTGAGCCTTTCAGAGGGATAATTGCTATTAAACTACAGACAGAAGGAGCATTATCTAAGGACAAGAACACATGGCCATCAGCCAAAAAAAAAAAAGGGGGCTTTTTTTTTTACTTTTTTGTCATATACTTCTTATGTAAGCTTGGCCAAATGATTTTATTTTTGTTTCTTTCCATTTCCAGAATGAGGACAATGCGACTGTGCTACCTTACAAAGGTCCTATGCAAATTAATTCTTTAAGGATTATAAGGGGCTCTGACAAAAGAAACATTAGCAATTATAATTTATGTACCATCATTGTAACTGTGGGTAAACCTTCTCTTTTTGTTTTTATCTGAAGGGATCCCGACCTCTACTGGATTATCTTCACTGCGCCAGGGTGCAGATAAGACACCAAATGGTTTTCATGGATGTATTCACGATGTCCGCATCAATAACGAGCTGCAGGATTTCAAGGATTTACCACAGCAGTCACTAGGAGTCCTTCCTGGCTGCAAATCCTGTAACATCTGCAAGCACGGTATTTGCCGGTCCCTAGAGAAAACAAGTGTGATTTGTGAATGTCACCCAGGCTGGACGGGCCCCCTGTGTGACCAGGAAATTGGAGACCCGTGTCTTAACCACAAGTAAGCTCAAGTGAATGCTGATGGGAGGGTGGAAGCTTTACAGCTAATGCATATTTCACGTTTCATCTTGTAAACCACATTTGACTATTTCTGGAGGTGCTGGGTTCCCACATGGAATTATTGGCAGTTGTGAGTCAGCATCCATGGCAACTCTCAATTTCCACTTCTTGTTCTGACGTTGCTCGCTCTCCAAATTAGCCGTTTGTCCTGGGGGAGCCATAAGGTGTTAATACTGCACGTTGTACTTTCTGCCGTGACTCTGCACATTGGAATATGCAAATAAGGAATACTCCTGTTAATGGGTGTGGGGTATCTCCGAGGCGTGAGTGCCTGCACTCAGCCAGAGCAGAGCTACCTGTCAGTGCGTTTTAGGGATATGCTCACAGCAGCACTGGACCCAGTATTCAGACTAACCTCCTGAAGCCCATTATGCACTCCACTGTGAACAGTTTTAAATTTCCCAAATAGCCGACTTAAAGTCCGAAACAGCCCTTTAAAGTCTGAGTTTAAAGGACAGCGTGGCGTTGCATGCGAAGGGAGCATGAGTGTAAAGCATTCACAGTTCAAAGGCTCGATAACCACATCTCCATCAGACACGCTGGATGAATGGCTTACTTATGGCAAGTAGACGAGGAAGCAGTCCGGCGCAGAGCAGCAGGCTGCATAGCTCAGTGCTGCCTCATAAGCAGATGGAAGTACTTTTGTTTTAGAAGCTACTTTGGTTGCACTGTCTGTGGAAAGGGGCTTTCCACCAGCACATACTTTTGACAGGTAAATTGACACAGTGAAAAATCACTCTCTTAAGGGCAGAAATTTTACTTGGCGGAGGTACTGTTTTAAACTTGCTTCTGGGTCTCATTCTGCAAAGTACTGAACCCTGGAAAGTGTTGAGAAGCACCTGACAGTTTACAGACCAAAGCTACGTAGACCCAAGTGAAGGAACACTCAGAGGCCCAAATGTTTCCTTGAATTTCCAACATCGACACGAAGCTGTTGTGGTTGGACAGAGGAAAATAGGGGAGTTCCAGATGTTTATGTGATGAGGGATTGTTTCTCTCATAAACTAAGGAGGGTGATGCAATCCTGACTGCAGCCTCCTTGCAAAGGAAAGCAGCTGTGCATATTTTTAGTGCTCACATACCATCCTACCTTTCATTAAATCACTTCAGCCCTTTGGAGTTGTGTCCTTAAAGCCAAGTCCTTTGTGTCCAGGGGGGTAGTGCCCTGCTGGCAGGTGTCTGCTCCAACATTCACAGATTAGTCTGAGTGAAGAAATGCAATCGTAAAGAACAGGTAGTAGATGATAACAAGAGTTACTATCCAAGCACGTCTTTGGTTTGTGGGGCAAAATATACCAGTTTATATAGACTGTGATGCCCTTTATTACAGTATTTTGCATGTCTTGACCTGAATGTAAAGCTTTTTAGTTCAAAGCTATTTAGTTATTTGTGCTTTTTAGTTCAAAGCTTAAAAATTAAATGTTTAAGTTTCCAACATAAACATTAATTTTACGGTACCAGAAAGAAAATAAATAAAAGTAAGAGAAAGACATGGGTTTATGTCAAGTAGGACCCGATATAGCAAAGGACAGTGTTGCTTTCTTCCCTGTTCTCAGCCCATTCCCTGTCCCAGAAGTGGGGATGGTGTCAGAGAACCTTTTAAGGATCAACACCCCTCCCTGTGGTATTCCTCAAAATACCAAAGCTCGCTGCAAACCATATGAGCCAGGGAATCCTTCAACTACAGCTGCCTGTAGATATGTCTGTGCATAGCTTTTCCACAAGTACCTTCATTTATCATGCCGTTTTTCATCACCTGATATTATTTGTAGAGTAATTCTGCTAAGGAAGCCTGGGCATGCAGCCTGGTTGTTGGCACTTAGTTCTACACGCTGATGCTAGAAGCGTGAGCTGCCTTGTGTGGATGCCAAGCATTGGTCCGTGCTCACGGAGGAGCCTAACATTTCTCAAAGAGATCACTTAGGATCACAAATTCTAACTGTATTCTCTGAACGTTATCCAGTATTCACTGAAAACTCACGGTTTCTTTAGAGTGTTTTGACGTTGAACTGCTGGTTTTGGATTAGTACCCTGGAATTAAATGGGCAGAAATGCCAAAACCAAACATCCCCGGGAAAAGGAACTTTCATGTCTAAGACAGGCCAGCTCTAAATGCTTCTCTTTCTCCAGGTGCCTGCATGGTAAGTGCATGGTGGCCAATGTTGCTTACACCTGTAAGTGCATGGAGGGCTACACAGGCATGTACTGTGACAAGAAGAACAATTCCTCAAATCCCTGCAGGATTTTGAAATGCAACCACGGGCAGTGTAAAATTTCCGAGCATGGGGAACCCTACTGCGAATGCGATCCTAACTATAGTGGAGAACATTGTGACAGAGGTACGCTTGGCTGCAGGGCCCAGGATGCGGCTCTGCTGCATTTCTGGTTTACACCCTTGTTTTTACCTCTCTTCCATGTGACTTGTATTTGGGGATAAGAGGCAAATCGTAGAAAATAAAGCTAAGTCAGCCTCACAGAGCAATACAGGGAGGAGAAAAAGAACCACACAGCAGCTAGGAAGCTACTATCTAAACATATGTGAAGGGGGACATCTGTAGCATTTGTGTCTCCTACATCCTTAAGGATTTCCACTCCCAGGATTCTGGTGGGATGTTGAAAGGAGAGGTTGTTGTGAGGTTTACCCTCAGCCAACAGTGATCAGTTAATTGCAGTGCTGGGAAAGGAGGTCTTGCCCTGCACACCAAGAGCTTTTGTAGATGACAAGAGCAGGAACTGGCAGGCAGGAGGCACTGCTCATCTGAAGAGGCAGTAAAGATTCTCATTTTGCTGCCTCTGATGCAGCTGGGTGGGTTTCCTGTGGAATCCCACAGATCAGGCTGGACTTTCCTACTAGGGCTGGGCCCATCTCCTCTGCCCTGACCTGAAAAGACTCACTGGAGACTCAGTGAGTTCCATCTTCATCCCTTCTGCCTTCCATTGTTCCTGCACAGAAGGAAGGGGCTGGCTTGTATTATTTTTATTTAGGTTGTGCCTTTCCTGTGAATGAACCACAGACTTTCCAAATTATCCACATGCACAGGCTGCTGTAAAGTGGCTGCAGAACAGCACAGACATTTTCAGGTATCCCAGATTGCTCATGTCATGTGGAGCAGGATGACCTTTGATCCCAAGAAGCAGGCATAGTAAGACTCACTCATATTTTGCAGGAGTGTTGCAGGATTCAACACTCAGCATTCATTAAAGCACTTCCAGAACTGCTGATCAAAGCCAGCAGGCCTGCTTGGCCTCTGCCTTGTGCCGGATATTACACATTTGTGTAACACAAGCCCTGTTTTGATGGCAGGTACAAAGCAGTAAAAGATTACAGTCCTGCTCATGCCATCTGTTTGCCTTGAATGTCATTACATACACAGGGCTGTCTGCTGATGTTTGGGGAACGTCTGGCAAAATAGTTACCACGTGTTTGTTTTTTTTCCCTTTACATCTCTGTTGTCTTACCAGAGAATCTCTGCCAAGGAGAGATAATTCGAGAAGTAGTCCGTAAGCAGCAGGGGTACACGTCGTGTGCCACTGCCTCCAAAGTACCCCGCCTGGAATGCCGCGGCAGCTGCGGCAACGGGCAGTGTTGCGTTCCTCTCCGGAGCAAAAGGCGGAAATACTTCTTCCAGTGCATGGATGGCTCCACCTTCACAGAAGAACTGGAGAGACATGTGGAATGCGGCTGCTCAAAATGCTTATAAGCCATTCTCCAGTCTCTTGCCACTTTAATCGACTCAGAAGCGCTATCAAAACGGGACCTATTTACTTGCAGAGTGAAGAAGAAGAAAAGAATTATTAAGTATATTGTAAAATAAGCAAAAAATAGAACTTATTTTTATTATGGAAAGTGACTATTTTCATCTTTTATTATATAAAGTATCACACCACTTTGGGTATATGTATCATATAGTGAGTTATTTTTACCATGAAACTTTTTTAACAGTTGTAAGAAAAAAAAATTAAAAAGTTAAAAGTTAAAAAAATATATATAAAGAAAACATAGCCTAACAGGAGAAATGTGGGGGGGTGACTTTATGTGTATGCACAATGAACAAATGTAAAGGTGTTCCAAGGACCTGCCACGGAACTCATACGGGCTGAAGAAACCTCCGAGGCTCTGGGTGGGTCTCCCAAGAGAGCGGATCCCCACGACCATCGCCTGCTCAGGCAACCGAGAAAGCCTCCCCCTGGGTCCCTTGCTCTGCCTGACACTGCCGATGCCATTTTGTTCCTGTACAGTGGCTCCGCTTGCTGTTCTTGAACTGGTTCCCTATAGCACGTAGGCACTGCCGACGCTTGAGGCTAACTGCATTATTTGACTATTGTAATACTATAATACATTTTTTTGCTGTGTATGTTGTATTTATCTGTGTTCACATTATATTCTTCAGCAACTGTATCTATAGAGCACAGGCAGCTTTATCCAAAAGTAGGGGACGAAGGGAAAGAAAGTGGGGAAATATATGTTGCTTTGGGAAGTTTGGGGGCAAAATGTGAAGTAAGTGCTAAGTGATGCCTAATAAATGACATAGTACTTTTGTGTAAACTCCTCAGCTATGTTATTTCCCAAGTTTGTGCCTTCTTGCTCCCAGCCTTGAGCCCTTTTTTGTATATGAAATATAAGGAATGCACTGCTACATAATTTGTCACGCCTTGACACTTTAACTTGCAAAGGTTGTAAAGAGCATGAAAATACTGCAGGTGCCAGAACGTACCTGCAGCGTAATGGCTTTTACTCCCGCTTCAGCCATGGGTGTAAGCTGGGCTGTAGCTGCTGTTCATCCTCGCCCTGGTCCTGAGCAGTTGGCTAATTTTTCTACAGCTTTTTAAATGAGCAGAAGTTGCACTATATCTACGTGAAGGTGTTCAGCCGACGTTTGTCCACTTCAGCAGCACTCTCTTCTCTGCACACGGAGAGACATCACAGCTCCAGCCCGCCCTGTTCTCGCGTTTGCTGCAGATTGACCTGTTCAGCCAAAGCTTCTCCAGCCGCGCTGCTTCACATCCGCTTGTGTCTCCCAAAGGACTGCCGCTGACTTTCACTGTGTTCAGAGCAAATGCTGAATAGGAAATGGAAATCAATGCAGGGATAAATTCTCACTGTGAATGTGAGGCAAAAATTGACTCTGGGAGTGAGTTAGATTTTTGGAGGGTTTTTGGCAGGGCTACCTTTCAGGGTCAGTGAGTACGTGCAAAGACTACCATGGATACCTTGAAATTTCTCTTATTCTAAGTTTCAAACATCCCCATCAACAACTGTTTCATTATCAGTGTAATTTCTTTCTTTCCCTAATGTAGCAAGTATTATGGTCTTTTCTTCAATTTCTCTTTCTCTAAGAGAGGTAAGGTCAGAGATGATTCCCAGCAGCCATAAGCTCCTTTTAGGGACGCTCACTGGTCTCACCAAAAAGATTTCAGATCAGGGCCTTCAGCAAAGGATGAGTAGGAAAGTTGAATCAAGTAAACAGGGCTTTTGTTTGACTGGGGCTTTGGAAAGATGCACAGAACGCAACCCTGCCATGACCAGTAGAAATGTTTATTTCCCATTACAGAAGAGTGACCATCTAAGCCATCATGCAGCCCGAAAGCTCTAACACGCTTAGCATTCTTCTGCTACGCCAGTCACTCCTTAACTGCAGCAGTTCATTCATATTTCTTTGTTACCACCAGAGCAACTTGAGCAGAAGGGACATAACCAATATAACAGGCATCTCACAAAATAAGTATCAGTATGTGGAGCTGGCAATCAGTGACACATAAAACCATTGCTAGTTAATGTGCCAAGCTCTGATTGAAACAGTGCAGCTGGAGAGCCAGGGAAAAACTAACCCCGGTTGCAAGTACTTTGGGCTGCATTTTATTTTGAATATATCATCAGAAGCTCATAGCAGCTGGAGTTTGTGGTGTACAGCAAAAATCACCCAACCCACAACCTACAGATTTTAAAAATTTGTGTGAGTAACTGCAGACACTTGTGCAAATATGTGCCTGGCACACCACTACCATTAATGTTTCATTCCTGCTTGAAACACTTTAATTTCCGAAGAAGCAGCTGATGGTGCTGGGCAGAAGAAATCCAGACCGAGCAGTGGCTTACAAGCCCTCCATGTGCTCTGCCATACGATTGGTAGCCACTGAACTGCCAAGGCCTGCAGAAACGCAGCCCCTCTTGAACAGCACCCAAAACTGAGTTTGCTTTGTCCCTTGAGCAGCACTGCGTGTGAGAAAGAAGGTGACATTTACTCATGGCCTGGCACCTGCTGGAGGGTGCTTTACAAGGAATGACCTTGACTGGCAAGGCACAAGCCTTCAGCATCTTGTTAACACATCACTCTGGGACTGATTTAAGCAAAGTGACCAGCAACAACGCAGCAAGGCTGGCCCTGCTCCCGGCCCTTTTCTGCCATGGCACTTCAATGTTAAGCGTTGGGATAAAAAAAACTAAGAAGATCTATTTTGTAACCAAATGATGCAATTTTTGTATGCTTTTAGGCAGCACTTGCCATTGGATAGTGACGCTTTATGTCAATGATTCTCTGACTTGCTATAGAATTATTTTATGTAAAGATGACAATAAAAAGCATTCAGATGTGCCAAAAATGTGAGGTTAACTGAAGTGTAATTAGCTCTGAAAGTTCCTCTGTAACCTGCCTAATGTTACACTAGATTTCAAGAACTGCGACTACAATGCAGTAGTTTTTACCTCTATAAAGTTTTAATATAAAGTGAAGAAAGATGCTTACCCTTAAAAACATGGCAATGCAGACTGGTGTGAACTGATGTATTTTATTAATAGATTCTCATTGTGATGTAAGTTTAAATAAATTGTTGGGTTATGGAAGATTGTAACATACCTTGTGTTGTGGTGCAGATTATTTCTGTGTTTATTTCAGCTGTTGAGTCTGGCCTTTTGGAGAGTGTGCGGTAGCTCATGGGAAGCGATGGGAGGACAACATACATTCCTCGTGGACAAATCTAGACAGAGAATGGCTGCAGTTAACTCAAATGCAGTATGACCAGTGCCTACGTATTTTTATGGCATCACAACCTAATCTTTTAGGAGTCTTACACACACAGATTAATTAAGCCACATAGTTTTTCAGCTTGGGTATTTTCTTCAATTAAATACTTTATTTGCTGCTTTTTTCTTTTAACTGAAAGGCCTGCAGCAAAAATACACTCATTAAGTAATTACAGAATAAATGAAGAAATATTGGGAATTGGTGTCAGCAGGTGTGACTGAGGAAATGCAAGTCACACAGCCAACAGTGGATGACAGGGATTTTGTGATGTCCTGACACACATATATTCCAAATTTGCTGCCACACCTCTGTAGCTAATTATTATTAGTGACCCAGATTTAACAGACCTCTTCTGCTCATTGCCTTCCGGCCTTAGCACAGAATAAAATGAAGCTCTCACCTCGTCCTCAGCCTTCCCTCACCCATGCCTCTGTGTAACACTCACGTATTGCTAATTATACTTTAAACTATAGCCTTTGGAGTTGCCTTTGCCATTCCATGCAAAACTGGTCACAGCACTCAGCCAATAAAAACAGTTAACGTTAATGAGCATCATTAAGCCTGAACTATCAAGGTTAATTATATAATTGTAGCAGATGGTAGCATTTTCACCTAAAGCAAACCCAGCTGAGCCCACTAAAAAAGCTAGCAGGAACTGTTCACAAATGTCTAAGCACTGGCTGAAGTCACTGGTTTGCACAAGAGTTATTTGTATTGCTCATGGCTTTGCAGCACGTGGGTTCCTCGGTTGGTGCTCGAGCAACCACAGCCCAAGGATAAAACCCTCATTTGTGCTTCTGCTTGCAGTGCTGCAGGTATTGCTTTTTAGCCATTGGTCTGAGGTAAACAATGCCAAGAAACTGTATATACCATGTTCTTTTGTCTTTGTTTTTTCTAGTCAGCAGGGACTAGTTAGATGGTGTTGCTGTTTGCAGGGTGTTTGGCTGTGGTTTGTGTTGTTCTCTGAAGGTCCTGTCATTTCTAGTCTCTGTGACCTCTTTTATGAGTTACCTCCCAATTCCTACTTCAGTTTACACAAGCCAGACTCACAGCTCAGTGGGCCAGACCACCATAATTGGCTTCATTTTGCGAAGCCCTGGGTACTCTTGAGTAATCCCTTTGGTTTAAGGGCCACCAAGGCTTCCAACTGGATCACCGGGTGGCAAGTCCTGTGTGTGAACTGAGCCAGAATGTTTTCTGGGATGCTCTCTATGGCTTCTGAAGACAGCTGAGCTGAACATCAAACAAGATGCCCCAAACCACTGGGGCAGGATGAGACCCCAGAGACAGTACTGCCAGCCTCAGGTTCAGCGGTGCACACCCTCACCCTTCAGCTCTGCTAGCCAAGGGCCAGTGCCGACCCACCCTGATGCTGCCACCACGGGGGCACCTCATCCCTCTCCCTCACCAGGGACTGGCACCGATATCCCTGAACTGCCGCAGGCCCTGCTGGCGCCGCCGCTGCCACCCGTGTCGGGGTCCCCGGGCTGAGGCCGCGCTGTCCGCTTCCCGCTGCCGGCCCTGCGGCCGCCTGTGCCCTCGCTCGTAGGTGCCGTTACTGCAAACGGGGACAGACGGCGGGGAAACGCCGACATCAGGGCAGACTCTGCCGGCTCCGGCGCGGCGCTGCGCGGGGCCCGCCAGCAGGTGGCGCCGCAGAGCGCGGCCCGGCCCGCTCCGCTCAGAGGGGCCGGTAGCGGCGCGGGGCGGGGGCGGAAGGGAATAAAATAGAATAATTTCCGTTGGAAGGATCCTACAAGGATCCCCCAGTCCAGCTGCCAGCAATTCTGGGCTGGCGAAAAGCTAAAGCGTGTTGTTAAGGGCATTGTCCTAATGCCTCTTAAACACTGCCGGGCTTGGGGCACTCACCACCTCTCTGGGCAGCCTGGTCCGGTGTCTGACGCCCTCTCGGTAAAGAAACGCTTCCCAAACGCTTCCCTGGTCTCAACCTCCCCTGGTGCAGCTTTGAGCCATTCCCACGCATCCTATCCCTGGATACCCGGGAGAAGGGCTCAGCACCTCCCTCTCCACGTGCTCCTCACCCAGCTCCTCTCCAAACCAGATAAACCCAAAGCCCTCGGCCGCCACGCCTCATAGGAGCGTATGTGTATGTGATATATGGATTTTCTGGGGAGTTTCTCAGGTTTCATTGATCCTGTGCCACCAACCTCCTAGCACTGCTCACACTGTTCCTGTGAGGAAAGGAGCCCCTGAGTTGCAGCTTGGCATGGGGTCACTGTGGCCAGGAGCCCACAGTTCACCCCGGGACACTGCAGGACCCCCCAGGAGGGTGACCCTGACGAGCCCCGGGAGGGTGCGTGTGAGACCTGAGGGTGTCCAGCACTTCCTCGGCACCATCCCTGGGCAGCAGAACGATGGCTCTGTGTGCTGCCATAGGGGGCAGCCAGTGCCTGTGCGCTGCAGTGGCCTCAGGACAGCATCGTGACAGCAGCCTCATGAGAGGCTGCTGCTGATGGTGCCACCGTAACTTTGGTGCTGGCAACTTATGGCATAACACCTAATTCTGCTAACCCTACCCTCATTCTGCTGCTGTTTGCCCACAGATGCTGAGGCATGAGCATTGCCTGCCTGCAGAGTTTCTCTCCCAGCCGAACTGGTGGGTGCACACTCCTGTGACTGTTCCTCCAAGCTCCTTCAGCACGTGGAGAGCCGGACAGGCAGCAGGAAACTCCTCAGGCATGTAATGGAGCACACGTGGTACAAGCACTACTTGGTAGTTTGAGGAAGCTTAAATTTATACCATGACGCCTAGGGACATCCCACAGTCTCACAAGCAGCAGGAACAGAAGTTGCTGCGAGACCTGCATAGCTTTGCATCTTGTTCCTACACGACTTCTTGACCTTCTCCTTTCCTGGGGCTTTTGTGCTTTCCAAGTAAAGTGATGCTCAGGGCAGTCTGGGGGTGACACTGCCTTCTCCTACTGTCTGTGACCCTTGTCCCCATGGCACAAGGATCACTCCTTTTCCGTAAAAATACTCTTTTACAAATGCTGTGTATTACCTGCGGAGGAGGAGTATGCATCCTGCCTCAGAGAAGTGTGGAAGGGAGGAAAGAGGCTTAAATGAGTCCCATGGGATCAATGGCTTTTGTGCTCAGAGGGTAGCTCAAAACTTGCAGAGAATAGGTCTGTTGCATTTTCAGTGGTCCAGTCTTCTAGCTAGTCTTCCACCAGCAGCTTTGAACCAGGCCATGCCGTGCCTCACCTGCAGAGGACAGGTGACTCTGGACCCTGTGCCACCCCAGGCTGCTGGCCGTGCACTGTTGTCCCGTGCTCCCACACTGGCACCTTTCTCCTGCCCCACCACTTTGTCTGCAGCGCTGAGACCCAGGTCCTGCACTAGAGCAGCAGGTGAATTTCTGCAAAGACAGAAAAAGCCAAAAATTAGGTACAGATTTCAGCACCCTGGCAAAATGGCAAAAGGCTTTGGTCCAGCACAGGGCTATTCCCTAGCCTCATCCTCAGAAACTGTTACATCCAAAACTTAAAAATACGGCAGAACTAGCACAAGGCAGACGATAAACATGACATTTTCTCTTGAGGAAACTGAAATTTTGTGACATGACAAGCAACTGAAGCCATGGTCCTGTACTGAGAAGGGTTGTTAATGAGACGCAAATGACTCAACCCTGGCTTAGACACTTTGCACGCAGAGCAAGGCTACATGAACCAAATACCACAAGGTAATTTACATGGGGACTTTGCAGCATGGGAGATACTATCATGCTTTCACCTAGCATGTGATAAGAACACATACAGCAGGCAGTTACTACAGAGGAGCTTAAACTTCCTTAATTATACGCCAGCATATTTTGCATCTCTTAAGCTGACCTAGTTTCTTCTGGGTAAAGCACTCATTGAATTGTTGGGGTGGTGGGATTTTTTTAAAATATAATTTATTTTTTTTTTACTATGTAGAAGTAAATACCAAAATATGGTTTAAGGCACTAAGATGCAGATAGATCAAGTTGGTCATATCAATAAATAAATGATTCTAATATAGCAATTAAACAATTTTTGTCTCACCCTGTTATGGTTTAACCCCATATGGCAACTAGGACCATGCAGCTGCTTGCTCACTTCTCCCCTTTCTCTCCCAGAAGGGCGGGGAGAAGAGGGAGAAAAGGAGGGGAAAGAGCAAAAAAACCCTAGTGGGTTGGGATAAAGACAGTTTAATAGAACAATAACGGAAAATAATAACAATGGTAAAAGAATATACAAAATAAAGTAATTCAACCCAAGTCGCCTCACCAAGCAACAAACTGGTTGCCCGGCCTGTCCCAAGCAGTGATCCTTTCCCCCCCGAGCCAACTCCCATTTATATACTGAGCATGATGTCTATGGTATGGAATATTCCTTTGGCCAGCTTCTATGGGAAGCTGAAAAAAGTCCTTCACTAATATAAACATCACCTGGCAACAGCTAAAACAATATGCATTGTCACTGCTTTCATACCAAATCTGAAACACAGCAGCCACTAGAAAGAAAATTAACTCTCCCAGCTGAGACCAGGACACACCCCAAAACATCTTTATAAGTAATACTGTTTAAAAAAAAAAAGTTCTTGTCTTCTGGTATATCATTCCTATAGAATCTTCTCACATGGTTTCATCCCACACGGACACTGTATAGTACTTTAGGGTAGTCATTAACAAATATCACTTGGAATTGGTGATATAAATATCACATATATATGTACACATTTATATTTATATAGCAAATCATACATTCACCTTCAGATTTATTTATTCTTACAGGCTATTTGAAGCAGTATGGTGGCTGATGTACAAATAACAGCAATCCAAAAGTTCTTGTAAACTACAGATCAGCTTCATCTGCAAATTAAGGAATGTTCTGAACCTCTCACAGGCCTGTGTTAAACTTCTGGTTTGAGCTAAACCTCTACCTTGAGATAGACTAAAAACAGCCAGGAGTTGAGGGTTTTTTTGTATGTTCTGTCTTAGCTGAAGCTAAAGCATTTCACCTTCTTGTGAAGCAGTGTTTAAACCAAACTTGTTTTTCATTGAGCAACCCTCAGTTCATTAATTATCACAGAGCCCTTTATTTATTCCCATTTTTTACATGGGGAGATGAATTAAGAAACTTTGCTAGACAAATAGCTTAAAGTGGGCATCCAGTATATTCAAATTCAGAACTTGCCCCTAAGAAACCCACAAAATACCTATTTTTGTCTGTGACCGAAGTCAGAGGCTAGGAAAGCGATCACAGAATCTGCGTTGCTGGAAAGGCAGAATTATCATTTCCTCAGTGAGAGGCCTGGTCGGGAAGTTTTCTGCCTGTTTCATGAGAGCAGGAATTGGACAGCCATCAGGCTATACACTAGGTTTTTTCTTGTTTTTCTGGGTTGCATGTATATGTTTATTACTGGCACTTCCCAGAAACGGTATTTCATTTCCTCTGGAGTTAGAAGTTGTGTAAGAAACATAGTCAAGAGTCCAAGCACTGGAAAAAATGCCTCAGGATTAAGGTACTGAAAAATCTCACTGCAGATCTGTTTTCCCCAACCCTACCAGAGATGTCTGTGCGACACCGGATAGCTCATTTCCACACTGCATAGTCTGGTGACGGGCAGGAAATTAAAGACTCTATCTTACGATCACAGTGTATATTTATGACCACGCACAAGTTAACTTGCAGGTAGCAGTGAAATTCTTGATTTCCCTAATAGGTATGTAAATGCTTGTGTTTAAAATTTCAATAATAAACTACATTGCAGTGAAAAACCACAAAGCCACACCAAAATTTCCTCTCTTTAAGAGTAACACACGGGAATTTCCACAATTACATACAGCTTACAGGAAGAGAGAAGTTCTACAGCCTTGTTAATACACTCTTAACTTCCTTAAATGGACAAGAAGTAAACATTATGAAGACTTCACAGTATGTTTTCCAAATACAGACATTTCAGAAAGGAAACATGGTAAGAGGGAGACAGCACCCGCATGAGACTTCCGGCTTTTTTAAATGTAAGATTCTGGATGAAAATGAAGAAGAAATCCTTTCAGGATAGGTTTTAGAATAAGACCCAACAAAATAGCGGTGCTCAAAGCAGATGCTGGGCTTTGAGACAATGAGACAGCTGGGCTCTCTCGTGCACAAAGGTGGCCAGCATGGGGAGCAAAGCTCTGCTGGACCTACTGAGCAGGGACAAAGAACAGGCCCACATCTGAAACCTTTCCTTTAGTAGGGCTGTAAATGAACACTGTCCCCTTCTGGATCTGACATCCAAAATCCTTTCCTGAAGGAAGATAGTGACTAGGACTAAGCAAAGGGCACTTGGAATAGGGTAAAAGGCTTTTTGGTATGTGTTTAGGGGCAGCAGGGGAATGAATGATGAAAAGACAGTGGGTCTTGTTTCTACACAATAAACCACTTGCCCAGGAAGCTGAGGATTTAGTCTTTCCTCAATTTGTGAAGGTTGGATTCAACAGAGACTTTTGCTGAAGCAGAACTCCAGACACATCAGGAAACTTCAACTTCCAAGACACAGCTAATGTCCAACCCCTCCTTCTGGACCACAGCTTCTAGATCCGCCCTAGAACCCTGTAATTGATCTAGAATTATATGGCACTTTATCACAAAGGAGGGAAGGAGAAAGGCCATCTGTCCCACTATGACTTCTTGCTGGAAAACCCAGGAGTTGAGAGCAGCAGGTCAGGGACCTCGCCATGCCCTGCCACCACCAGTAGCCTTCCCTCCAGCTGCCCACAGTAAGGAGAGGTTCCTCACAACCCTCCTAAGGGGGCATTAAATGTCACCCTATCCTACCGCAAGAGGAAGACCTTCCTGAGGACTAAAGCTATCAGTGCAGTTATTGAAGTCCAGGCACCCACAAATAAAAGGAGCAATTTCCTGAATTGCTTCTGGTGTGTAATTGTTTGGGCACTTTCAGTCACACTTAGGTGAAATGAATAACAGGCCTCACCTCTCCTTTTTCTTTACTATCAAAGATCGTTCATGTGGTACTTCTACCTCAGGAGCTGTGCAGAGGGTGGATGCCGGGATGGCAGCAGCTTAGGCTGACATCCTGGTTCTGCGGGAGCTGCACGGCAGCGCAGACCCCTCCTGCCCTGTCCCCGCTCTTTGGGGACGACCGTCGTGCGTGTCCCGCTTCCACATGACCGAAGCGGCCGGGCTTGTGGCCCGACCACCGAAGCGACGAGCAGCCATGGCGGCCTGAGGCCTAAAGCACCCCTCATCCTCTCAGGCGAGGCCCCGCCCCCCAGCGGCCCCACCCGGCGCTGGCGCCTCCCGATTGGCTGGACGGCCGTGGGGTGAGGGGCGGGCGGTGCGGGGCACGCCGGGAGCTGTAGGCTGGGGCCGGGCTGCGCCTCCTGGCGCGCCGCGCGCCGCCGCGTGACGGGGCGGGGGGCAACGCTGCGGCAGCGGCGGAGGCAGCGCGCGCGCGGGCCCCATTGTGTGGCGCGGCCGCCATCTTGTGCCGGAGGGGTTCTGTGCCGGGCCGCCGCCTCCGTCCCGGACGGGGCCTCTGCAGGGGGCAGGGGCCACCCCTCCTCCGCCCCGGGCCGCTCTCCCCGGCTGCTGCCGTGCCCCGAGGCGGCCGGAAGAGGTGCCCTCCGCGCCGCGGCGGCCCCGGGGCTG
>JAHREE010000308.1:4101400-4174979 GCA_033628505.1 Tringa tobata | reverse complement strand
GGTACGGACGGCCAGCGTCGCGCCCCGCCCGCCCCGGCCGGCAGGAGAACCGGGTCGCCGCCGCCGCACCATGAAGATCAAGGATGCCAAGAAGCCGTGTAAGGCCGCGGGGCGGGGGGCGGCGGGGTCTGGTTCGGCGGGGGTCTCTGAGGGACGGGTTTTGCAGTTGGCTGGGAAGGAGGCTCTGCTTAGTCCATGCGACCCTTTGAAGTGAGGGTTCGAGTGATCTTACGGACCTGTGTTTGCGTTGGAAGGGCTTCTCTTTGAGTGGAAAATAATCAGGTTTTTGGGCACGGGTGCTGTTTTTAATGAAAATGACACTTAATCAGCGTGTTAAACACCCGCACAGGCAGTTGCAGTTGCTACAGTTTTTGTTTTTAAGTGCTAATCAACTTTGACTTCTTTAGAGGGACTATTTGTTAATATTTGGGTAAAGTCTCTCATTAAAATACACTGAATGCTCCCCTTTAATAAGCACAGCTGCAATAATATTTCTTACTATTTATTATTCTGGAGTACCGTATTTGTTTTGGAGGGCATAAACATGGTTCAGACTCAGGTGAATGCAAACAAAATGTCTAAGGCTACTGGTACTTCTTTGTGGGAAGAGAGAACTGGATTGAGTAAAGTTAGTTGATGTACAAGCAGTGTTTTTTTAGTGTAGCAGATACACAGCTGTGCAAGTCAACACACCTGTCAAACTTACACAGGTGTACCCTAGCAGAGAGGGATGCAGGTATTGCTCCACTGTTTGTTCTTTGTCATCATAAGTTAAGATTTATTTTCGGAGTGAGTTACTGTATGGAAAAGATGGCTAGTCCTGAAGAGCTAGGCCTACTGTTAGTCATATGACATACCTATCTGATGAAGAGCATACAACTAAGAGTACATTGAAAGTGTGTGTTCTAAATATACTGTTTGAGCAGCCCAATAAGAAACTCACCAAACATATATTTAATACAGGAAGTATTAGTGTAGCTCTAGACAGAGCTATAAGCATGAAATTGAGTTTGGCTGTGAAAAGACATTTCTTGTGGTGTGTTAAGGAAACCAATCCTAAACGTGCATCTTGTAGTGTGCAATTTGCTATCACCTCTTATTAGTGCAAGTGTGTGGAAATTGCTGAATTGACTGTACATATTTTTGAAGAATATGGTTAGCATTCTTTCCCCTGGTATAATATTTAAGGAATGCTACCAAGACTCTGAACTAGTAAGTAGCTGTAAGGTGTTGTAGTGGTTGGTTGGTAATATGGAATGGTGAGATTATGGCTGCTTCTGCTGCAGAAACCTGCTAGTTTCAGGAGTGTCTTTGTAGGGAGTCAAGGACTTGTTTTCTGTAGTGACGGATTTAAACATCATGTTTAAATAATGATGCCCAATGTTATCAAGAAGTTCTAAATGCTTAAATATGTTAAACTTGTAGTTTATCACTCTTCCAGTTCTTGAACTTTGGTGTTGGTTTTATGATGGGAATCAGAAACGATTGGAACTGCATAATCAGTGAAGGGGAAGAACACAGTGGCATCTTGACTCTTTAGCATACTTTGAAGCTGGTGGTTTTTTTTTTTTTTAAAGATAACAGCACTTAGTTTCATAGGCAATGAACTTTAGACTCATTCTGCAAATCTCTGCTCCTCATTAGTCACGCTGACTGAAGGGGGAGAGCAGCTGAATGTTTGAAGAGAAGCAAATCCACAAAAGCACTGAAGATGGACAAGTCCATTGATGTTTAGGGGCTTTGATGCCCAAATACTGCTGTCAATTTGGCTTATGTGCTCAAATTGACCTGAAAGCTGAGTTCGGCTCACAATGCCACTTTTAGATTGTCTAGTTACAGATTTTTTGGCTAAGACAGCTGTAAACACATTTCAGTACAATTGCTGTTTGGTTATACATTTCTTAAGCAAAGCCAGTATTTAATCATCTGCGTTGGAGCCAAATTTGATTCAGGGGAAAATGGTTAATCGTTATTTAACAAGAGGTCTTCTGTTGTAAGAGCCTACGAAGTGGAATTGAGACGATTGCTTTAGCCTACCTCTACTTATATCTGTGATGTTTAGCATCATTACAGAAAGCATGATTGCACCAAGTGCCATGTCCCTCATAAGAGAGGTGAGAGTAAAACGGAGTTCAGAATTCCTAGACATGTTTCTGCAGTCCTCCCTTTCACATCATCACCTGGTTAGTGCTGTTGCTACTTTGTTGTTGTAAAAACTGTGAGAAATGCAGCTGAATTTTATGGAATGCAGCTTCTGAGATTGGCTGTCTTGAAAGAGGCTAGTAAAGGGCCTTTTAGGTTTCTTTTGCAAGTGATGGGAGGTGATAGGCATTTTAAGGGAGGGTAAGAGAAATTCAGAAATTAGGAAAACCTTGTACAAAGTAGTTAGTGTAGCAGTGGGATCTAGAGAGCTTGTGGAGTCTCCATCCTTGGAGGATTCTTGAAAAACTTAAGAGTTCTTCATGTCTTGGCTGGACAAAGCTGTAGCTGACTTCATCTGGTGTTGGCAATTTTCCTGCTAGTGTGACTGAGAGGTTGTACTAGATGACCTCCGAGGACCCTTCCAATCAGCAGATGCGTGATAGCTCTTCTGAGAAAATGCCTGTAGGGAAGAATGGCTGGCAATTGTAAAAGAAACTTCCAAAGGTTATTTGGGGGGTGGAGATGACAAATGTGAGAGCGAAGAGCCTTGCAGAACTGCTGCTGTTTGAGATCTGTCTAAAGGGAAGACGGGAGCCACTCATTCAGAGAGAGCTCTTTGTGTTGGCAGGGGAAGGCGAGGCACCCCAGAGTCTGTGTTTGCATCTCTGAGTGTTAGATTATGCCTCTGCATGCTGTATCTCGCTATAATAAAAACACCTATTGCCAAAGAGATTGCTGCTGAAATGTCAACAAAATTAACAGAATGAGCAAGGAGGGAGAAGATGAAAGCAGTGTTTTGCCTTGTATTAGCTTTACATGGTATCCACTTGCAGATGTGATAAACCTAATGAAGAGCAGTTACAGTAATTGCCGATTACCACCTGTCCTCCCACTGATAAATGTGGCCTTTCTGTAGCATGATTAGAAATGGCTGAGTGGGAAAGCATGGTGAGTTTAGAGTTTGAGGGAGAAGTTTTCCCATGAAGGAGATGGGAGGATGTGACAGTGCGTGTCAGATACATTTAATTTGGGTGTTAATTCTGTCCAGCCCCAATCTATCTTGAGCTGGACTTGGGATATTTCAATGAAAAAACCTTTCACAAAACTAGTTAAGCAGAGAGACTCTACAGTGTCTCAAGAGCTAAGGACACTTGATGTGCGGTTTCTCTCTATAGAGACGCATAGGCACACATCTGTGTAACACAGGTACAGCAAAGGTACTTTGCTGCCTAGCCACCAGGTTAATCCCACATTATTTAGCAGTTCAAAAACTTTTGATGTGTTATCTCTTAACTTGTTCCATTGGACATGTTAGCTACCTTAGACTGCTAGCTGACTTAGAGTTTACCCTTAATTTTTACTCTGCTGCACGGAGATGTTGTTAGGGAGATACTTGATGTGCAAGAATGTATGCATGTACATAGAGGAGAATGCATTGGAGAACTGCAAGATACTTTTGGTTTAAGTTTCTGTGTTTATAAACACTAACTGTAATAGTTCAGTATAACTTTTACATAGTTAATTTATTTGTCTTGTCAGTAAGATAAGAAGGGAATCAAGGTTAGTTTTATTATCAGAGGCTACATACTGAGTTGAATTAGAAGATAAGGTTTGTGCATCAAAACTGATAATACTGCATGCTTTCATAATGAACTGTTGCAGAAGTAAACTTAAGTTTTAATGTAATTTCATGATCATTTTCCTTTCTTGTATTTTAAGCCAATGTAGAATCAGAAGCTGCAGCATGCTTTGGCAGTTGTTCCTCAAGCTGCATTTGTACTTGAAGTGTAACAATCCTGTGTCTTAATAATAAAAGCTTTCTTACAAAGAGGACAGAAAATCTGGTAGCCTGTTCTCTGCTGTCAATGACAGCTGTGATTTTTTTAATTTTTTTATGGTGCAAAGCTCCGTGCTTGAATTAGGAGATGTAGCTACTCTTCTTTGAAGGTTAGTTCTTGTTAATTTAATGCAGGGTTGACCCAGACTGTTATTTTATCTTACAGCGAGAAGGAAGTATTTTAAAGGTATTTGTGTTTCAAATGTTCATTACATTCATAGGAAAGAGCTTACCAGTAATCGGTTTCTCAGTTTTTAAAAGCTAAATCCAAATAGAGCATTAAGCTGAAGAATCTTATGCTTGACTGAATAAAGGGGAAGTAGTTAAGTCTTTGAGTGTGTACTTCCTGCAGCTTTGGATTCAAAACAGGTGTACAAAGTCAAAGCATTGGTATATGGTTTGGGTGGAGAACTTTGAAGGTCCTCTGCTCAGCTGAAGGAGAACCCATAGAAAAGGAAAACATTTCAACCTTTGTGCTTGTTATTGGCATGAGAGACTTTACTGTAATTATTTTCTTTTGGCATATAAAGACCTTATATGATAAGATATAAGTAACCTTCGGATTGCTGCCAGAAACTATGTATGACAAGAACTTGAAAAATGAAAACAAGGGAATGAGGTCTCACTGTGTAGCACTGAAGAATAATTTAAAAAAACAACCAACAGCTATCAGCATGGAGTTTCTCACTTGGCAGAACTGCCACATCATTACCACAGCACCTTGTGACCACACTCTTGCCATGCAGGAAGGGCTTTTCTACATTGCAGGAAGCAGTTTTAGGGAATCTCTTAATCAACAGTATTTTTTTCAGTCCAAGCAGATTTTGTCTCAAAGCTATCTTCATGGCATGTACGAAACAATCTGTTGCTTTATAGAAAAGGTTCCCGATTGCTGTGTCTATGTAGGAACTGCAGTGGCTCATGGCAGAGCTGGGGAGTGAAAGAAAATCTGGATTTCGAATTAAGGAGGTTGGATATTGTGATACTCCCCTTGATGACCTTGGAGACACTTCACACCGAATTGAACTATCACATTGAACCATATGGGTTTTGACATCCCAGTTTGTGTTCTACTTTGTATATTTGTGTCTTCTCAGATAATAAGAATGCTATTTTACATATTCTTAAATAGAGCCTGGCTTGACTTCTTAGTAGCAGACTGCATGTTTTTGAAGAGCTTTCATGTAGTCTATACTAGGCAATTGGGCTTGCTCAGTAAAAAGCTCCATTCCTGCTTTCCTTTTTTGAAATGGCAGCTGAGCTCTGCAGAGAGGAGCTGAACCTTGAAAAGACAGGGCACTGGATTTGTTTCTGTGAATAGCAGTTAAATTCTCAGTAAAGAATACTTCTGAGCTTTGCATCACTTTTTGTAGAGCCTTCCTAGGAATAAGAACAGTTAGAAAGAGGAAGAGCTGAGAAAAATCTGCTAATGACCAGATCTCCGTAAAGCTGCAGAAAAAGCCCAGTTTTAATGCAGGTGCATTGATTCTTCTTATGAATTGAAGCTGTGGAATGATGGTTACAGTTGCACAAATCCTCAGACTTGGTATCTGCAGAGCTTATAAGCTTGGAAAGAATGTTTTGCAATTGGTATTGGTCTCATTTAGGCACCTTTCTTTAACTGTGACTGGTGTTAGAGGATGGAGCTTGTATCTGGGGATATTTTTTTCAAAAGATTGTGCTGCCATCATTCTGCTCCTAAATCACTCAAAGAAGCGTGACCCACAGATACAAGTATAAAAATACTTCTTGTAGAATCCTTTATATATTCTTAGCCCAAGGTACATGCCATGCTATTTTTGTCATGTTCCAAGACAGTTTTCAAATACAGGACTGCTTCAGAATTAAGTTTTTCATGGATTTGAGAGACTATACCAGCTACAAATGCTGGTATATATGCTCCAGATACCATCAGCAAGAGTGAAAACTCTTGTATTTCAAACATGCCTCAAATAGTAGCAACATCACCTTAAGCAGACTGCTCGTATATGTGGTGTAAAGTAATGCACGGGTTCCTTTTATGACATGACTTTAAGTAAATGGGTCATCTCTAGCCATTGCCAGAATTAGCCTAGCTGCCCTCTGGAGGGGAAGTCCTGTTGGAAATGTGAGCATGCATAGTATGTTTTCTGAGTAGTACTCTATCCTGAATCTCTCTGTGGCCTTATTTTAACCCTGCAAATGAAATCACTGTTTCAGTAATTGGAAGAGGAACTGGTGTTTTCACATGGGTTCCTGTTTTCTCTTTCCCCCCTGCATCCAGATAGGATGGAGCCAAGATCCACCCAAAGCAAACTGATTTGAAGGCTGAAGCAACAGGAGGAGAGTTCACAAAGTTTCCATGTTGTGTCCACATACACTGATTCCACACAGAATGTAATTGTATTTCTGGTATCTAAAGGTAGCTCAGGCATGGATAAATCCTTGCAGCCCTGAAATCACAGCTACAGTTCAACTGATGTGTGCTTGCCATATATACATATGTATATGTCTATCCCCTTCTGTGTTTGGAAGACAAAATGGCTTTCGTTTTCCTGGCTAGGCCTGTATGTAAATCAGTGAAGAGTGGCTTACATATACAAGAATTCTTGTGTAATGTCTTTTTCTGGGCTGCTGGTATAAGGAGTAAGTTAACAGTACGTGGGCCCAGTTGCTTGTCAGAACTCCTCCACCTTGCAAATGAAACTTGAGCAATGTACTTACCAGCATGATAAATGTTTGATAGAAAAATGTGAAACTTCTTGAGGTTTGTTGCAGAGGTGAAAACTGACCTATTTCTTCAGTCTCAAAATCCTTAATTGCTGTTATGATTACTCAGTTAACCCAGAAAACGGATATTGTGCAGTTTGATCCCATTTTTTAGCATAAAATTTGTTCTCATTTGAATTATGGAATTATCTTCCTTACATTTCAACTGTTCTTGTTTTTTACTCTGTATACAAGCTTCATAAATCATAAGATTTTTAGAGATGTGACTAATGCTATATTTGTAAAAGCCTTTTGGATCATTTGACATGGGATGCAGCGGAGCTTCTGACAAACAGGCGTGACTTGTACCAAATCTTCCTTAAGCTCATTGCTTGGACTTTCAGCTGTTTCCCCCTCCTCCTTGTTGCAGAAGACTAGATCCTAATTATTCAGTAAGCCCACTGAGCAGGAAGAATCCCAAGTATTTTAGGTGGCTCTTGGCCTGCTGTTTCCTAGTTAAATTCTGAATGGGTTGGATTGACTCCTGCAGACACTTCCTGGTCTGATGAGTGAATCGACTTCCCTTCTTTGGTTTTGGTCTTGTGATATTGTTTACGGTAAGTGGGTGAAGCTTGGTGAGATCACTATTAATAAATCACGTGTAAATAGAGTTGTTCACTTTTCTATTTTTACCTGCAGCCAGAGGGATATTTAAAATCATGTAATGGAAATGAGTACTAATGCTTTGCCTCCTGTGGGGATTTTTGTTAACGTCTGCCTTGTTGTAAAGTATAGCAGGTTTTGCTATATGTAAGTTATTTGTATTGTTTTGGCTCTTTAACAAAACTAATCAATCAATTACTGTATTTTCACAGCTTTTCCATGGTTTGGCATGGACATTGGGGGAACTTTGGTCAAACTTGCATATTTTGAACCTATTGACATCACTGCAGAGGAGGAGCAGGAAGAAGTTGAAAGCTTGAAGAGCATCCGTAAATATCTGACTTCCAATGTAGCCTATGGATCCACTGGCATTCGAGATGTCCACCTTGAGTTGAAAGACTTGACGATTTTTTCTCGAAGAGGAAACTTGCACTTTATTAGATTCCCGACTCATGATTTGCCTACTTTTATCCAAATGGGAAGAAATAAAAACTTTTCAACACTACATACGGTGCTCTGTGCCACCGGTGGTGGCGCTTACAAGTTTGAAGAAGACTTTCGCACAGTAGGTAGCCTATCTGTCCTCATGCTGAAGCTGGTGCTAAAAGCATTTCTGATGATGGGTTAAAATAAGCAGTGTTTTGAAAAACTGTGGAATGCTCAAAGATTATTAATTATTATTTTTTTTCAGTCATAACCTAGAAATATGCTTTCTGACATCTTCATAGTAAACTTGAAGGTCTAATGCCAACAGCTAATTAGAAAATTCCATTAATGCAATGAAATGCAGGACATCGTTGTGGAAGTTAACCATTTTCTAATCTATGTGTTCTCTGATGGGAAATGTGCTTAAATTGCAGAGATGCTTGAGTCACTTTGGATTTTCTTTCCTAAGCCGTCTTTGATGATAGGTTTTCAATGGTTGTGGGTGGGATTATCCTCATTAATTTAGTCCAGTGTATTGTTTAGAGATCTGTGACAAAACACATATCTCAAAGAGAGTCTTTTTTTCAACTGCAGAGTGTTTTGGGGTTTTCCAGAGGTGTTTTGACTCTTCCCTTGATGATCAAAACTGATCATTTGTTTAGATGCAGTTTCTGTCTGAAGGTAGTTGTTACTAAGTGAGAATCACCACAGTATCCAGTATGCAGACATCCTAATTTTAAAGTGGCTACAGACCTCTTGTGCTTCTAGAGACAAGAAGACTTCCAATAGCACAAAATGTTTGGTTTCAAAAATCTGCTTGTATTTCCGTTCTTGTGCCAGTCTTGTGTTGAGCTGGTACAACTGTTTGTGGAGTAGGGTCACAATTTTTACAGCAGAACTAATTCATTATATAAAAACCCCGCAGAAGTATTTTATGTTGGAAGAGTTCCCTGATCTGCTGAATGGTAAAGCTTCACAGTTGTGCCATGGCAAGAAAAGCTGAAGGGACCTGGTTGAAGAGGAGGGGACTGGCAGTGCTGGGATCTGGTACTGATGTCAGTCAGCAGTGTGCAATCCGGACTGATCCTGCAAGTTCATAATCTAACTGCAGGCTGCTTTCTAAGTGTGAGCTCATCTGATTGAGAGAAACTTTCTGGGTGTTTTTTTTCTTGGATTAGCTGTCTAATTGGACACTGTAACTGTTGGAACTCCCAGCTGCAGTAAGGGAGAGAGCATGATCACTGTTGTTGTGGAAGCCCAGAGTTAAATGGGATTAAGAATGGTGTGAAATTACCACCTTTCTGGAATCCACAGCACCTGTGAAATTGTCCTTCTGCTTTATGAGAGAGAAGCAGCTTAAATGTCATGTGCAAAACTGAGGAAGAACTGTAATGAGCCTAAAGTGTCGTGGAGTTTCTGACCTGTGGTTTTCTTACGATCTTTGAAGTGTTAATAAAGTTGCAAGGATAGTTAGTACGATGCCATTGAGCTTTTTATCTTAGGTTTTTATCTGCTGACATCTTAGAAATGGCTGTTTGACTTGTAAAGGGGGGGAGGAAACCCACAAACCTTGAAGAGATGTGCAGATACGTGAGTTTCACCAAGATGACGCTCAATAGGGCCTGTAGGATACTTGGTGACCTCTTTTTGATTTAGATTGATGAAAAATGTTGCTGAGTTTTCATTGGATTAATTGTCTGAGTATCTCAAAAGTTACCTTTGGGCTTAACAAACCAGATATTTGTACTGCCTGTCTATTCTTGATTCAGGAACTGAGGTCTAGATTTATAGTCAGAGTAATTTCTAATTGATATGTTCAGAATTTACCTCAGAAAAAGGTGAATTACATTTTTTGTTGGCTTTATAGTGGGATTGAAGTTCCTGAATTAGTTGTGTGAGAGAGCTTCTTGAAGTTAGGCAGTACAAATATACTGATAAATTTGTAACGTGTTTAAGCAATGTTAGAACATGTTGACACTGGCTTTTTTCTTTTTTAACACAGATTGGAAACCTCCAGCTGCACAAACTGGATGAGCTTGACTGCCTTGTCAAAGGCTTATTGTATATAGACTCTGTCAGCTTCAACGGCCAGGCAGAGTGCTATTATTTTGAAAATGCCTCAGATCCTGAGAGATGCCAAAAGATGCCTTTTAACCTGGATGATCCATACCCATTGCTGGTTGTTAACATTGGTTCAGGAGTCAGTATTTTATCAGTCCATTCCAAAGACAACTATAAAAGAGTAACTGGAACAAGGTAACTTAAAAACCTAAGTTGGGGTTAGTACTCTATGGAACAATGAGCTTTCTGTTTGCAAAGTGGTTCCTTTCCCTGACTCCCCCTGCCTATCCCTTCCCTCACTCTGTAATACAGAAAATTATTTTATCTTTAATTTACAGCTGCATTCATTGAAACCCCTTGTAGTTCTGTTACTGAGAAGATTTAGCCAGTATCTTCTTTATCAGTCAATGAGTGCTAGAAGTGCTCTGGTAGTGAGTGTTTTATAGTTTTTGTCTTAACTTTTGATAACGTGTCCAGTGAACTTTCTGTTTCTCTTGCTTTAAAAGAATAAATATGTTCACATGTTGTACAGAAGATGATCAAGGATCAGAGTCAGTGGCTTGATGTGGGTATTTAGGGAGTTCTAGTCTCTGCTGAATTTTGAGAGTTTATAACTATTTGTTAGCTCTTACTGTATGGTTGGCTTCTTCTAAGTGACATATAAATGTTAATTTGATTGACAACTATTTGTGTAGTGAACCTTGAGCAAGAAAGCAGACAGCTTGGTGTCTAAGTTGGAGGACTTAATTTTTTTGGTCAGACATAAGAATCTTTGATGTAAGGAAATACTATTTAAAAGCAACTAGTTTTCTTTCTTAGTCTAGGTGGAGGGACCTTTCTTGGCTTATGCAGTTTGTTGACGGGCTGTGAAAGTTTTGAAGAAGCTCTGGAAATGGCGTCCAAAGGAGACAGCACACATGCTGATAAGCTGGTTCGAGATATTTATGGAGGAGACTATGAAAGATTTGGCTTGCCAGGATGGGCTGTAGCATCCAGGTAAGCAAGACATCTCTTTGATGGTTCTTTTGCTAGTTTGGGGAGCTTCAAAAGCAAGACAAACTATTAATGCAGAAAAGACAACTTTTTACAAACTTTTCTTGTAGTCAAGTTATGATTTAATTCTAAAAGTATATATACTCAGTTTTCCTGAAGATTTAAAGCCACCTGTTAGGTGGGTATTGAAGAAGCCTCATGTGTTATGTCATGTACAGCTTTACGTCAGTCAGGGAGAATGTGAGGAGATTACAGGAGTGGTAATAACAAAGTGCAGAGAAAAAGCAAAGCGGATTACTTCTTGACTTCCTAAAATCTTTTAGTGGGGCTGCTGTCCAGAGGGAAGGTAAGTGGAAGAAGGCATTTTTGGTGTTCTTACAGTAGTATCTCTTTTTTTTTTTTTTTTTAAGGCTCTGTTTTTTATTGATATATGACTGTAAGTACAGGCACCTGGCATAATGATCCAGCTACTTTTCTCACGAAAGCTGTAGAACATAAACGCTTTGCAGCATGAAAATGAATGTATTTTAGTGCCAATTACAGGGCTTTTTTGTCATAGCTGTAAGTTTTATTTCCATTGCGGAAGATTATTGGTGATGTTACAGCTTCTCTACCCTTAGAAGTGTAAGAAGAATAAACTTTGGGAGTGTGAAACCAATATGTGTGTAAGAGAGTTCATTAAGTCTTTGCTCTTATTCAGTAGTAAGAGATCTTAATTCACAGTAACTTAATTCTTCTCCCTTTCCAGCCAGCTGAATCCAAGCCTCTTCAGAGAGCATGTGGCAAGAGGTTTTAATATGTGTAAACTTTACAGTTCTAGTCAATACATCTTAATTTGCTGTGTATATAGATACTCTCTGTTCTCATTTACTTTTTAAGACCCTTAGGATCTGTAATGACTATTTCAGTTATAGAATGATCAGCACTCTGTCTCTCCTAACTGACTTAGTTGTTGCAGAGTCCTTAGTGGTAAAATACCATGCATAGCTGTGGATTCTTTTCTTATTTTTTCTTTTTTATATAATTTGTAAGAAAAGATCTACTATGTATTGTAATGGAAGGGTCCTTCTAATCTAGAATTTTTCATTTATACAATCTAAGTAGCAGTCTGACAGCTGTTTATTTTCTGTTTGAGTATTGCATCCCGTCATAAAACCGTTCAGCTCATCTCTCTTTTAGTTCTACTTTGAGAATAGAGGATTGAATAGATCGTGTGAGTGAGGAAGCAAGCATGAGGAGTCGGAGGATTGATTGTCCAGTCAGACTTAGGCATTGACTTAACTTACAGTGACTAGGTTTCCAGAGTAGTCTTGCCTAAGACTAAAACTGCTTTTTGTTGTAGATGCTTCTTCTTGAAAATCAACAATCCAAACAAATATTTTGTTGGCAGTCATTATTGTAACAAGATTGAGTGTTTGCTGTGAAGGAATAAATAACACGTTGTACTATCTGTTGTCAAATTGCTGTATTTAATACAGACTTTAAAAGGGAGCTTCATAAGAACAAACATGAGACTTACATTCTGTTATAGCCTAAAAATAACTTCTGGAATTACTTCAAATGCACATGAATGAACTTTGTACTTAATGGAAACTTTTCCTCTTATAGTTTTGGGAATATGATCTACAAAGAGAAGAGAGAGTCTGTTAGTAAAGAAGATCTTGCAAGAGCCATATTGGTCACCATCACCAATAACATTGGGTCTATTGCCCGGATGTGTGCAGTAAATGAGGTAAAAACTTCTGACGAGGAAATGATCTATCTGTAGGTCTATTATTTGGTTTCAGATTAAATGACTGCTGAAATGATGTATCATTTTAAACCTTTTAGTATGTTCTCAAATGAAATTAAGAAATTCATGTAGTATTACAGAATTGGTTCAGAATATTTTGACTCTCTTTGGAGAAGTGTGGCAGTAACCTGATGAAGAGGGCTTCAAACTAGCTTTGTTAAGGAATGGAGCAGGTAAGTGTAAGGAGTAAGGGACTACAGGATGTTGTGATGAAATGACTTGAAGTCCCCTTGCGAAAACAGGACAATTGTGGGCCCAACTGAAGTCTGTACACAAACACATGCAGCATGAGATACAAGAAAATCTTTAAGCTGTGGCTCTCATGAGGAACTATCCCAACCTCTATTGAAAGTGTAACATGCCAGATCACAAGCAATCCATGCTTCACAGTGTACAGGGGACAATTTTCTGATAGAAGTCCTAGGCAGGCTGACTAGGCAAGCATGGTGCTGGACCCACTATCCATGAGTGAAGAACTGGTTAGGAATTTTAGTGGCAGCCTTGAAATAGAGTTTAAGGTCCTGGGGAAAGTGAAGAAGGCAAGTAGCAGAATGGAGACTCTAGATAGACTTGAGTAGAACTGGATTGTGGTTTTGGGGGGATTTAGGAATCATAGAATCATATGGGGTTGGAAGGGACCTCTGGAGATCATCTAGTCCAACCCCCCCGCCAAAGGGGGTCAACCCAGAACAGGTTGCACAGGACCTTGTCCAGGCAGTTTTTGAATGTCTCCAGAGAAGGAGACTCTACCACCTCTCTGGGCAGCTTGTTCCAGTGCTCTACCGCTCTCACAGTAAAGAAGTTCCTTTTCATGTTTAGGTAGAACTTCTTATACTCAAGTTTGTGCCCATTTCCTCTTGTCCTGTCACTGGGCACCACTGAAAAAAGACCAGCCCTGTCTTCCTGGTACCCTCCCTTTAAGTATTTGTATGCATTGATTAGATACCCTTAAGTCTTCTCTTCTCTGGACTAAAAAGACCCAAGTCACTCAGCCTCTCCTCGTAAGAGACATGCTCCAGACCCCTAATCATCTTTGTGGCCCTTTGCTGTACCCTCTCCAGCAGTTTCCTGTCCTTTTTGAACTAGGGAGCCCAGAACTGGACACAGCACTCCACATGGGGCCTCACCAGGGCAGAGCAGACGGGGAGGATGACCTCCCTTGACCTTCTGGCCACACTCTTCTTGATGCACCCCAGGATGCTATTTGTCTTCTTGGCCACAAGGGCACGTTGCTGGCTCATGGTCATCCTATTGTCCACCAAGATCTAATGGCATAAGGAGCCCAGAGTTGCTTGTTGATCTTCCAGGATAACATCCTCACAGCAAAAGCAAGAGGTGGGGTACAGACTGGCTGGGGAGAAGTATTGCAAAAGCAGAGGCGAGTGCTGGCAGAGGAATTGAACTGACATGAATCAGCAGTGTACGCGTGCAGTGGTGAAGGCTGACCTTGTACTGAGATGCATTAGCAAGGACATAGCCAGCAGGTCAGAGGAGGTGATACTTTGGGCATGACCGTTTTTTTTTTCCCTTCCTCCCCAACTACCACCATCACCAAAAGAGCAGCGTTGACAAATGAGGTCAGGTCTAACAGACAGGTTACTGAGACAGGGCACTGCCTGGAGCACCTAACGTATGAAAAGACACTGAGGGATCTGGGGTAAGCCTGAAGAAGCAGCTGAAGCAGTCTGAGTCTGAGGCAAATGCATGCAAAGGGGTCAGGTAAATGAATACAAATCAGAACTCATAAACAGCACAAATTAGCTTTATTTCAAGGGGTTTTTGGTCTAATTCCAACTATGTGACAGAACTATGGATCATAAGAAACAGTTAATAGGGATCCACAAACTAATGTCTTGAACTGATGTATAGAGATAAAATGGATTTATTCATTTTGGCATCCTGCTATAGAGCAGAACTGCATTTGATTGGGTGACTTAATAGTGTGTTTATTTTGTCTTCCCTGTGAATTAATCAAGATGGTGAAAAACAGTTGCACGTTAGTCAGTTGAATACAGGTTGAATTGTTATAGTAGTTTTTCTAGCAACTTGGATATGAGTACATAATTAAGCACTTATTTAAGCACTATGTTAAGCACTAACACAATTAAATTTTTTTCGGTTCTTGCTCTCATATCATTAAGCCAGTATTTAATGTTGCTTTCATGTTGGATATATTGCAGTGAATGGGGAAATTGAACAATTTTAACTCTTTTTATATTTGACTTGATTAGAATTCACAGCTCGCTTCTAGAATTTGTGTCTTAGTCTAATCTTATGTTGAGGTATATTGAGGTCTGAAGATGAAAGGAACATCTGTTATGTCTTACTGTCTTCGGCTTCTTTACAGTGCTGCCTTGTTGCATATGGATCAAGCAGCATTGTACAGGGCTATGAAGGCATTGAGTCTTCTCTACCAACTCTAAGTAATTTTGAATATAAATATTTTTCATTTGATTTCACTTTTAGCTGGACTGTTCTTGTAGTTTAGTTAAAATGCTCACTTAATTTAAAACACAAATGCTGCTTCTCTGTAAATTAAGTCCTTTAATTCTTGAGGGTTGCATGGTGTGTTTTGTTTTTCCCCAGGTATGCTGTGTTTTAAATTTTTGAACCATGTTTTAATTGTGGTTTGTTTGGGGTTTTGTGGTTTTTTTTTCTTGCTCAAGACAGTCTGTTCTTTCATAGCTTAATTTAAGCAGTGTTAAACAGTGAAAAGACTTAATCCTTTGCTGTTTTTCTCTTCTTAGAAAATAAACAGAGTTGTGTTTGTTGGCAATTTTTTACGTGTGAATACTTTGTCAATGAAGCTTCTTGCATATGCACTGGATTACTGGTCAAAAGGCCAGCTGAAGGCCTTGTTCCTAGAACATGAGGTATGCTGTGGTTCATTTATTTCTATGTATTGTTTTACCATAAATCAAAAATGCACATATTGAGTAGCTGTCACGTGTGTGATAACCTGAGACACCAAGTATTCAGTAAGCATTGAAAATAGGAGGAGGTTTCTCATACTGTATTGATTCTCTGGGGCATCTTTCTCTGCTAGGGAGTACTTCAGTCACTTTGGGGTATCTCAGTTCACACTACAGATTTTTGGAGGGGGACAAGAAAATGTTAAGCTCTGCACTAAGGTTTAACAGTATTACATTGGTTTTGAGTGGCAACAGTAGTAAGGATTGTATTTCAAAAGATTACGGAGATATCTAAAACAGGGGCCTTTGAAATACTTAGATTGTTTTCAACTGAGCTTGAGCAACAGCCTGAAATTTGAGAGGGCTGTTTTCCTACTGCCACAGATAGACCTTAAAGTTGTTGTAGTGGTTTTGCACTCTGGGACTAACCTGCTTTTGGGCAGCTTCTGCAGTCTAAATCGGTATGTAATGCTGAGAGAGTTGACCCGTTTTGGTTAAATTTAGGCAACCAGTATTAATTACAGGTGTAATAGTTGAGAGACTTGTAGCTTCCTGACAGTGAGCTGGCAATTTTTGTCCTCAGTTTGTTGGTCTGCGAATATTACAGCATTACATCTTTTCCCCTTCAATTGATTCTCACAACTGAGACAGACAGTAGTCTGTCTTGGTGCTACTGTCAGCAGTAGGATTCCTTATTAGTTAAACCACCTTCAAATTTTTCTAGGATAAATTTTAAATTCTTGCATTTGATCAAGTGTAGATTTCAAACACTTCTATATTTCACAGTTATAGGGAAGAGGAACATCTTGTTTCCCCAGAGGGGAAAAGTAATCCAACAGGAGAAGGTATTTTTTTGTATGCTGGTAAGTATACAGTCCAAAAAATGGTGTTGAAACTTGGACATAATTCTTAAAAAAGCATGAGGTACAGTTAGTTTAAGAAATTTTTGATTTGTACCTTAGGAATAGTGTTGCTGTCGATATTGAAGATCCTTTGGCAACTAGCTCCTGTAGGGAAAACCAAATCAAACCTGAATTGCTTGCTTTAGGAATCACTGACACGTCTTAAAAGTTCTGCAGTGTATGGGGAGGCCTGGGGTGAAATCTCCTAAAGTTAAGCTAGATAAGGATAAAATGTTTGTTTCACAAAGCTTAAAAAAATTGTGAAAGATTGTATATTGAAAATGTATGGTGTTCTTTCTGTAGCATTGGTCCACCAAATGATTTGTTGTCATTCAAATGTGATTTATGCAGATTTTAATACCCTACTTGAACCTGAAATATTTTTTGTTTGTTTTGAACAGGGTTACTTTGGAGCTGTTGGTGCTCTTCTTGGGCTGCCAAATTTCAGTTGAGATACCAGATGTCGCTGCACTGAACTATTTTCCACCTGAATGATACTTGTTTATGGCAATGGGTATTAAATCTGGGGAGGGGAGAAAAAAATAGCAGATTTTCTGTAACTGTTCTTATGAAGTGATGAGCTACTGAATATTGCTGTTATAAGGAAGGGGGTTTCATTCTGTTGGGCATTGAAAAATGGAATGTGTGGGGATGTCATTTGTGTTCTTTGGTACATGTAGCCAGTATTGAATTTCTAATATGCAATACATCCTCTGAAACAAGCTTCCAGAAGAAGGAATACCAATCCTTGAAGTGCTCAGTGTGTAAATATTGCAAGTTTACCCCTGAGGCTTTAGGCCCATCAGTTTTGTATATAATTGATGAATGAAAAATTATTTTCATTAGTTATACTGTATTACGAGCACTATTTCCCATGTGTACTTACAGAAAACAACTTTAAAAACAGTAAGGTACTATCTACAAGATGAGGAAACTGTAGACAGTTGCTTCCCACAGTAAGAATAGTAATTATTTTATTTTTATGTGTAACGGAAATAATGCTTTAATTTTCCATGGGAAGATTAGAAACACAAAAAATCAGCCAAAGCAGCAGATTAAGCAGTTGATGTTTTGAAGGTTTTGTGAAGCTGTTCACTTGCCCTCTTTGTGTATTTGAAGATGTAGCTGGTATTTTGGGAAGATCCCCTCTGCCTTTGGCTGGCTTTGGAAAATAATTTAATGATTAATGAAAGCAGGTTTTGAGGGATGGGATTTTTTTTGAGGACATGACTTCCAAAATGCCTTCTGAGTTTTTTTTGTCTCTTTAATAAATTCTGACATTATGCATCATTATTTGTAAAGGCACCACAAAGCCTGAGATAGTTGAAGAAATCCTTATAAAATAGATTAAATATGGGACCTCATAATTCTGATGCTTTGGCTCATTTCTGTGGGAAAATTTCTTCCACATCCTACTAATTGGAAAACGTGATTCTCCTTAATTTTGTAAGAGTTCATCAGAACTTACTTAGATATTGAAAATTAAAAGCTTTTAGCTTGCTGTTGAATTTGGAAGTTTGTTTTTGATAAGTAAGGACAGCATCAGAGTTTGTATTGCAGCACCAAATGGACCAATATTTAGCGCACTTGCAATATGGAACTGTTCATCAAATTGTGGCCTTGGGATAAGATCCGTATATATATGTGACTCTTTGTGGACTAAAGAGCTACCCACTTTTATGGTATCATTTTAATGTTAAATATTTCCTATAAGTGCATGGGGAGCAGCCAGACTAGAACACATTCATATGGTGGGTTTTAAGGTGTTTTTAAAACTGATTGCTTGGGTATTCCAGAGCATGGCTGTGTTATATTTACAGATGCATCCACCTAGTGCGTTATAAACATCTATGTGTTACTTTCAATCTTCTTATCTTAAAATTGAAAGCCCCATACTAACATCATATAGGTTAGTTGGTTGGGTTTTTTTAATTTCTGTGGTCCTTTAAGATTACAGTAACTTAGAGTAGCTAATTCATTAAACCCAATGTTAATGACAAATGCAGTTCCATTTATTGCTGTTTTTCCCGGTACTCATACTACATTTCCATTGTGCTTACTTTGATGTTTAATTGTAGACATTAAAAAAAAAAAAAAAAACAAACAAAAATGACAGTGACAGTTGAATCAATCTGATGCTAAATCAGAGCATTTCATTTAAGTAAGTAAATACGGGTTTTATAGAACGTCTTTATAAATGTATAATGAAATGTATAAATGAGCAGCTGTATGCTGTTCCCTTTTAAGTTACAATTGACTAGAAAGTAACCTTTATTTGGTTATAAAACTTTGTAAAAACTTTTTTTCTGACTGTTTTGACAGCCTCCTGAAAATTTTTGAAACCAATTGCGAATTTTTCTTGCAAAGTGAGGTACTTTAAGACACATACTACAGCTTGATTAGAAACAGTTCGTTTAGACTATATTTATTCCTACTTATTTTCTGATACTGAAAGAGAGCTTCTCTTGAACCAGTAGTTGGAAGTTACCTATATATTTAACCAGAAGCACATGTAGAAGATGCTTATGTAATGACCATGGTTAATTTAAACCATTTGAAGTTGATATGACCTACAATACATTTTTAAAGTAAATTGTACAGAGTTACAGAATAAATTAATGGAGTAATTCTTGAATAGCTGTACTGTATAGAAACTACTGTGAGAATCAAAAAGTATGCCCTACCTCTACTTTACTTCCCTTGAGCTTCTAAAAAAAAAATTGGATTCCTTTTGCTAGTTTTATCAGCACAATTGTTACTTCATTGCAAGAGCAAGCAGAGAAATTTTCAAGCCCTACTGTAAAGCCCAGGGGTCCTGTATTTGAGGAACATCTTTGGGTTTCATCTCATTTTCTCTCAACTTAGAACTTGTTACTAGGGTCTCCAAAGATTGACTCTACCATCAGTAGAAATGCTAGTTATTACAAACAGCTGCAAGATAAGCCTTGAAGTCTTTTCGTCTAATTTCTCTTCTAAATAGGTTGAAAAGGCTTGTCTCTTTTATACAAATAACTAGAAATAAGTTGCTTTTTCCTGATCATCTCTGTTTTTACTTTCACCCTTGCCATTTCTTTTCGTCAAAGCTAACTGATTGAAGCAATTTAGAGTGAATTGATTCAAGGTAGAGTAGAGAAAATTTGGGGTTTTCTCAGTGCTACTGTTGTCTTCTCAAGTGGAACCACTTCTAGAGGAAAGTTGTAAGATTTCTAAAGTAAAATGTAAAGCTCATTTTGACTGTGTAATTGTTTTCAGCTCAATCAGCCATGTGAGTGCCTTTTAATTTTTTCATATAATGCCAATTTTGCTAGTGTTGGGACTTTAGAGGTTTCCTAAACAGTGTTGCTTACAAGAGAAATGGCAGATAATTTTATTTGTCGTGGAAGCAATCCTTTCAATCCAGTGTAGCTAGAGATGCCAGGAAAACAGCATCAGGCATTCCTATCCCTCTACCCCTTATCTTGGGGTAATGCTTTTGCATTTCATGATCTCATCCATCCAGCTTGGTCTTTTTAAGTATTACGCACAGTTCTATTCTGTCAGCATCTCCCTAAAAATCGTACAGGATTTTAGTCAGATAAGTACAGACTGTTTCTGGCCAAAGAAGTTCATTTTTAGATGAAGCTATTCCAAGTGTATATGGTTATTGGAATTAACCATTTTTGCCTTTCTAAATCTAGTAGGGTATCCACAATTTGAACGAGGAGGGAACAACTAATACAGTTAATTTTGAATATTTAGCAAGCTGGAATCAACACATCCTCAGCATTCTTTTCTGAGGCTAGCAGAGGTTTCAGTATAGACATTTTTTCATTCTTTCAGTAAAGCCTCAGTTAATTGAACAGTTCAGAGAGAAGCAGCACTGATAGACTTCCTTTGTCTTGCAGTTTGGTCCAGATTTTCAAAGGGCGTTCAGGTGTCTGACCTGCCTTTTGAAGATCTTTCCATCTCTCTCTGTAGTGTCCTGCAAGCAAGCACCTTTGGTGATTCTACCAACACCTCCATTCATAATTTGAGAGTTACAGCGTGGAAAAAACAGGAGACCATGCTGTCAGCCTGTATATTCAGAACAAAAGTTCAGTTCTGGCTCCGCATAATGGATTAAACATTCCTTCAGTAGTATTGTGAGATTTCTACTTGTGTTTGAGTTGTTGGTAGTATACATGCAAGGCGATTGTATTGCCTTTAAAGGTTGTAATAACTAACTCTTTGTCTCTGTCCAGTATACGTCTGCAGGAAATACCTACTTCCAGATAAGTTGCTATAATTTCTCATTTCTAAATGTTTCAGAATAACAGTTGGAACTAATTAAAGTGTCTTCTATGGAGAGCAAATCTGTGCATTTTAAAGACTAGATGGTGTCTTAGCATTCAGTCATTAACTTATGTTAATATCTAAATTTTATTCAACCTACTTTAAAATATCACTTTCACTATTCACATTCTGGATACTAGGGCGTTATAATCCTGAGGAAAGTTTTGCTGAGTTCAGAACAGAGATGAAGGTCAGTGCGGTTCTGCCGAGCTAGTTGTGGTCAGCTTTGAATCCTGAGTCCATTTGCACACATAATGAGAATAGTGTTTTCCTAGTGACAGAGCTTTCTACATTGTGTTTTTTTTAATATGTTGTAGAGCTTTGCTTATGTTAAAAAGTGAAAAATCTATGGGTCAGCTTAGAAGGATTTGACCAAGGCCTCTAGGTCGCAGTACAGAGCTAGGAACACACTCAACACATACAGTTAATGTTTTGGTTGTATTAATTTTTCCATTTCCCATGAATGCATGCGAGACTTAACAATCATTGTGGATAAAATGCGTGAATTAAGTCATCAGACGTGACCATGGGAGATAGAAAAAATGCTTTTAAGAGGGATAATTCCCTGCTTACAGTCTTTTAAGTTTTACTGATATATTCCAAAGTACATTGCCAGTACTCTGTCGTCTGTGATAAAATTACTAATTGTTTTTAAGAAGTCTGCAAAGAAGCCTGTTTTATTAGTTTTCTTTTTTTACACCTATTAAGTATTCTTAAAAACATACGTTCTGAAAAAACATCTCAAAAGATGCTGTAATATATTTGTAATTAGTAATGTGCTAATGGAATATGGTCGAGCAGTCTAGGTTTGCATAACTGAGTGCCAAATCCTGCCCACTTTAGTTACATGAGTAGATCATCCTCTTAAACAGAGACTGTTTTAAACTAAGGAGCAAGATTTGGCCTCAAGGTCTTCTGCCTGGGGAACACAGTGATGCTACTTTGCATATTCCTGCTGGTGCTAAATCATTTGTTGAAAATAAAAGATTCTAAATAGAAATTGTAAATAAAATATTTATGGCCTTGTCCTTTTGACAGACTTAATCATTTGCAAATATTTTTTGGCCTTATTTCAAGTTTCCCTTTTGGTTTTTTTAGAGTATGTAGACTGTGTTTGTTAATGTGGCAAGTCATTGGGAGGTTTGGCTTCCTGTGCTGCTTTCTGTAAGGCCCATAACATTCCCCTTGTGCATTATAATATGGATGACTTTTCAGTGCTGGATTTCAGTGTAGTCCTTCATCTTGTTTTGTCATTGTAGCTGTTTAAACAAATAGTGTGAAGTAGAACACAATTGGCATTTGTTCTCTAATAAAACTTAGAGAAAATCAGACATTACTGTAAGCGTTTGGGGAAGTTGTTGGAAATGCAAAAATGCCCATTTAAAATAATTTTAAAACCTAAATGTGTTCATTTGCCTTGCATATAAAATAAACTGGAATATGGTATATCAGTTGCTAATCTTTGCTATAAATTGCTAACATTTCACAATTCTTCTAGGATCGATTTAAGAACATTGTAAATACAAGCTTTGGGAGGAGGTATATTAGTTTCAGATTGTGCATTATAAAATATTTTAATTATAAGACTAGCAAATTAGTATTTTGAGACATAATGAATTACGACATCTAGAACATGAAAATTAGTCTGTTGATGTTATAGAGATAGGATATAGAGGGCTTCTGATAATCTGCACTTTTTTTACATTCCTGAGTTTTGGCATTTTAACGAGTATTTAATTTTCCATCTACTGTCTTGTCATATGCAGGCCTTCTAATCACCGGTTGCTGTCTTCTAATACTTGTTTTAGTTAGTTAGCAAAATGGACAGGCAAACTTATAAATTGTAAACCCTTGCAGAATGGAAGTTCTCCGAAGAGCCATTTGGTTAAGTTGCCTTATTCTATTACATTGCACTCATGTTTTGTGTCCACTTTCTTGTTTACTGTTCAGACACTGAAGTTGTGATGTAAAATATGTGCTACAAATTTTTATTCATAAGTTACTGAATAATACCTTTGTCACCTGTTAATACAGCTCTTGTAAATGATAACTTTATGCCATCTGTAATACAGCTCTTGTAAATTGTTTAAATTATTTTTCTTTTTATAGATTCTCATTGCTGAATGTACAGATTGGATCCCTTTAATATGTCACTGAGTAATTTGATTGGGGCCCAAATATAGCCAGTGCTATAATTCATCCCATCAAAACTGTAAATAATTCTTTGCTGCTTGTTTGCATGAGTGAAATTTGGATTTCATTTACTATATCATAACCCAACTCCTCTGTGATGGGCCTACTTCTTACTGTTTATTTTCCTGGTTTTATTACCATTTGTTCTGTATGAATGTTGAAACAGTACTTTGTCTTTTCCTAATAAATAATTTGAGATTGTTCATTGTTTTGCCTACATCTGTGGGTTTTGGGGTGGGATTTCTGGGTGTGATTTTTTTCCTTTAGTGCCATAAATTGCTATGATACTTGATACTGGGGCTGTGGGGTAACATTTTATACTAGGGAAACGACTGATATGGTTTTCATGCTCTTTTCTTCACAGTTCTTAGATTTAGGTCCTTTTTTTAAAAACGTGATGTCCTAAAGGACACTAGTTTTGCAGCCTTGAAGTAGAAAGTACATTGTGAAGCTACTATAAGCTTTTGCCTTCCAAATTAACTTGAGAGCACATGCTGATTCATGCACACAGGTGACTGGTATTTTCCTGTTGAATAAAATACTTAATGTATAAATTGTGTGTTATATATAAATTTCAATTACAACTCTGTTGAAATTGTTCTTTGCTTATGTTTTGGAAAAGCCAAATTGTTCTGACTGGCTGTCTAAGGGGCAGGAAGCTGTCAGGAACGGAGTCTGTGCCGCAGCAGTGTGCTGGCAGTGCCTCTTGTGACGAGCTCACTCTGTCTGAGGCTGTTCTTCAGGGTTCACTGTACGAATAAGTCAGCCATCCAAACTAGACATCTTCGCCTGAACTGCCAAAAATTAAACCCTGAAAATTCCATTCTGTGTGGTATCTCCATTGAGTCTGGCAGAGAGGAGCTCTGCACCAGTGATTCTTTTTACCTGAAATGAGCTTGCAAGAAGTACAAATTCCTTTTACAAGTTTATGTGGTGTTGATTTGTTTGGTTTGCCATTTTTTTTTAATCTGGAAATATCTCTTCTTTCTTTGAGTGAGCTGTAGTAGCTTTTTGTGGAAGCTGGTTTGTGTTTCTGCTGGTGTCCTTAACTGCTTCTGGGTGCAGCCTGGGTGCAAGCTCAGGGGACATAGTTAGCTGTTTGTCTTATCTGTTCTGATAAGTGGTTCTGATTAAAAATAAAATTAGTATGAAACAAGTTATTTCCTCTCACTGTAAGACTATCCACCCAGCTGTATTTGCATATTTTTTGGACTCAGAAATGCAAACCTTTAATAATCCTTGTAAGGGAAATGATGAGAGTAGCTGACAGAGAAGCTTTTGGGCATCGTTTATTGCAGCATTCTGCTTTGTTTTTCTTTATGTAATTATAAAGGAAATTTACATGTCATTTCTTTGCCCTGAAACAGCCTACGCGTTGAGCAATGACTAGAGGAAGTGTTCTAGCAGATTTTTGCATGATGAAACCCGAAAGGAAGAGGGATCCAAAATGACAGCATATTTCAAGCAGATGCTAAAATACATTCATTCAACTGAGGGGGAAGAAACACAAAGACAGAGTGAAGATTCATAGCCAAACTACAGACTCTGCAAGTCCTGAAAGGTAAAGGGCCTGCAGCCCATGTGATTTTAAGGCCAAGTAAGCACCTAAGAAATTACTTGCAAATTAAATTTTGAGTAGTTTTTGTACTGCTTGTTATAGCTCTTTGAGTCTGGTTGTTCAGCCAGTCTTCCATTTACTGCATTGTCTGCTTATTCACTCTATTTCACCAATTTGGCTCTAAGTTAACTGTGAGAGATGATGTCAAGGCCTTGCTGAAGTCAGGGTAAGCAACATCCAATGCTCTTCTGTTAGCTACGGAGTCAGCCACCACAGAAAGCTGTCGGGCACGATTTTCCCTTCGTAAGGCCATGCTGTTTTGATCACTGCTGTGCCCTTTGTGTACCTGGGTGTGTCCTCCAGTCAGGCTGGCTCTGTGGCCTTCCTGGGCACTGGGATGGGGCTGACTGGCCTGTAGCACCCCACAAACACCTTCCTGAAGATAGGTGCAACATTTGCCTCTCTTCCGCCATCAAGAACCTTCCTCGGTGGCAACAATCTGCCAGTGGTCAGCTCCATCCTCACCCTCAGAGCTTGTCTGGTGTGCCCAGCCAGTTCCAGGGCTCCTTAACTGTTTTCCTCTCCCATGGGGAATGCCTTGCTCCCACCACTTCTGCTCTTGGGCTCAAGGAGCTGAAAGTCTGAGGGCAGACCTTGGAAGTGAGAACCTGAGGCTATAACCCTTTATGTGCCTTTTATTACTAGGGACCACGGGGTGGTTTGTTGAATGAGACCGGTATGTTGAGGTGTGGCATATCAAGGCAAATGGCTCAAAGTTTTGGGCAGGGACTGGCTGTCAGAGGCTGGTGGCAGCAGAGGAGTGCCAGCCTGGAAGTGGCAAGGGAGCGGGTGTTTCTAGCAAGGGAATGCAAGGAAGAGGTGCTTGGCACAGTAGATGTGGACATCTCATACCCAGATTGGTGGCATTAGGGATGTAGGGAAGAGAGGTGTCACTGGAGGAATTGGCTGCAGCAAATGAAGTTCACTGCTTTTAAAAAGAACTCTTAAGTCGGTGTCATTGGCCTGGCAGCAGTGCTAGCTGTTAACCCCAGAACTGATGTCATCTGCAGTATTTGACTTTGTTCTGAGTTTACAGCCCCTTATCATTTTTCTGTTATGATCAATTTATTAGAGCTTATCACTTCAGTTCCCCAACAAGGTCTTGCCCGAGGCCATGTGTCCTTACAGTCCTCTCAAGACAACAGGAACCAGAGCATTCTGCATTTTCTCATTTTGGGTAGATACACCTCTTTCCAGGACAATCACCCACCTGTCCATAACTTTTCTTACCAGAAAGAGCACTGAGTTTCAGCATTTCAGGCTGATGGATACACTGGAGAAGCGTGACCTCTTCTAGGAGGAAGTTGAGAGGCTTTGCTCGGGTCTTCATTTAATTTCCACGGAGTTATGTTTCACTTAAGGAACACTCTACAGTGGGAGAATCTGATTTACAATCTTAACCAAGATCTATAAGTTTATGGCTGCTTATCAGCTTGGAGATCAGCCTGCTGTCCTGCTGTCTGTGAGTAATAAATAGTGTTCTTGCTTTTCTGAAGGGGCTGTATGAAAGGTTGTGAGTCTTCCATAACCCAGGTGTGCCCAGGTATGCAAATTGCTGAGTTGTCTCTGATGTAATCTGTTTATATACTTTTTATATCAGAGGCTTTTGCTCGCTTGCTGTACATGGAGAGTTACTGACCTCTTCTGATAACAGTAAGATTTCCCTGAGCACATGTAGGGAGTACAAGGATTTACATCAGCAATTTAAGAGCAAAAGGTCTTCTTACTTCTTAAGGAGGACTTTTCAGGTTGTTGTTGGAGAGCTGTGCACGGGCTGTGGGAATGCTGAATTGCTGTTTGGAGCCAGCTCTGGGACTTGTGACAAGGTTAGTGGTGGTGGACACAAACCTGCCCACGGATGGCTCTTCTTCTTCTTCCCCACCGAGTGCGTTGCTGTTCGTCATTCGTCCCTGGTGAAGCAGAGGTGTTAGTAAAGGAGTTACCTTTCACAAAAGGCAGAGTGCTGAGCTAATGGTGCACACAAATACCCCAAGAGTAGAGCACACACTGGAAAGGGTAATGGGGGTGTGTGAAAGGCACAACCTAAACAAACAAAAACCCTGTGGTCAGACTCCATACTTTGTATGTTGGTACCAGGGGAGTTGCAAGTGCTCAAAATCCAATAACCTGATCTCTTTTCTGGCCATTAAATTAATTTACTTTTAAATTGCAATTGATCTACTGTTCAATTTGGGGTGTATAATGGCAACCAGTTTTCAAGAGAGCCACCATTTCCCATCCTCTGGAAACCAGTCTGCTTTACACTACCCTTCTGCCCTTCCCACATTCCCTTCCACAGGTGTTGGTGGCTTGCAGGCAGGGACTTCTGGCCAGAGGTCCTGGCTGAATGTCAGTTTCTGATCTACTGGGAAAGGGCACGAATTTCAAAGTGTGAGACCTTTGTTTGTAACCTTCCTTCCACCAGGAAGCTGGAATGTATCGTAGATGTTATAGGCATCTTTCACCCCAAATAGTGCTGCTCTTTGCTGTGATGGGGTGAGAACAGGACCGCTGGGGATCTCCTAAAAGGTGTGTGATTTTAAGTTTTCTATTTTCGGCTGCTCTTCTTCCACATGCTGGGACCTGGCACGGGGAGGGGGCAGAGAGTTGCCAATGCAAACGACTCCGCTGCCAGACCATGTGAGGAGCTTTAGGCAAACCCTGCGATACGTGGGAGGCTCTTTTAGCACACAGATACGGTTACAGAACGCTCCACAGCGTGTGCCAGCCTGGGAAATTAACACATTATTAACTTTAAGCTGTTTGGTGACAGTTCACTAGCTGTGGTTGTGCTTCAGCTCGGTGTCCATTTCCTCTGGATCAACTAACAAACTCAAAATTAATCTTGACACAAAAATAACAGCTCATTTCCCACCCGTGGCCCTGTAGGCACTGCCACACTGTGGTGATTTCCCCCAGCTACAGCTGGATCTGACTGATCAGGATGGGTGGGGGTAACTGCCAGTTACCCCTGACAGTGACACTAGATGCACACCCCATGTGGTTTTGTATCATGTTTTCCTTTAACTTCTTCAGCTCTTACAGAATCTCTAAGTGAAGTCTCTTCTGTTGAGTTTTCCCTGTGTTCTCAATGTGCATTTCCTAATTTTCCAGAACTGGCAGCAGTTTGGATGGGGAGAAATGTTTTTTAATCTTCACAATTTTTTTTTCTTCAACTTTTCACTATTAGCAATCTTAACTCAGACTCTGACACACCGCATCCATGAAAGGGAATGCAATGCAGCATCATGTTCTTACACACAGAAATGCAAACTCCGGAATTACTTTGGTAGCAATAGAGTAGCAATTCTGGGCTGCTGCAATAAATATCAGAGCTGAGCTTAGGTGTTCTTTAAAGTGTACATCCTATAGATATTGCACGTGTGTGTTTGTAAAGTAAATATTGAAGCTCGAGCCTGGCTCTTGCACAGGGAGCCTACACACAGCAAGTGTGGTAGAGAGACAGGAGGGAAAACTGGCAGTGGGTATCAAAGGACAGTAATGGGTAATTAACAGGCTGGGTGGATGCTCAGATAATGACTGTACGGGAGCTACTTCCGCTCCTCGTTAGTATAGTGGTGAGTATCCCCGCCTGTCACGCGGGAGACCGGGGTTCGATTCCCCGACGGGGAGGTTGCAGAATATTTTCTTGTCTCGCCCTGCCTCGGGTGCGGGGGGCTCTTCCGGCGTCTACCGACCGGTGCTCGGTTTTTATTTGTCCTCTGTCCATCCGGTACCGGACCCAGCAAGTGAGAAAGGGGAGAGCTGTGGTCCCTGATGGCAGCGGCAGTGGGCACCCTCTTCTCTGTGTTACCCGCATTCCCCAGGCAAGTGCCGGTTGCCAAAAGATGCTGAGAAATTTGTACGGAGGCGAACCAGGCCATTTTTGGTGAGAAGGGCTCTGGTGGTGCCACAGAGATGCCACCAGGACCTTGTGAGTGCTAAGGGGCTCGGCTGCTGGAGCCAGTGCTGTGTGCTTGCTCGGGGTGGGAGCCTTTGCCATGCTGCGCTATGAATACTGTGTAGCAGAGGCACTAACAGCCCCCTAAATGAATTTCGGATTTAGCTGCCTCTAGTGTCTATTCTAGAAGAAATCTACCCTTCATTTTTAAACTTAATTAATCTATCACAACCCTTGGTAATTTGTAAAAGGCCTAAATTGCTTTTATTGTTGCAATTTGGCACCTTATTTCAAGTGTGTATCTCCTTATCATCTCTGTTGTTATAGGCCAACCATCAGAGACAATTAATTTTTGACCAAAACACATTCTCAAAAGCACACTTTCACATGAAAACTGGTTTTTGTTGGGTTTTTTTTAGCCCACCCAGCCCATATATGACTCCTAATAGTTCTAAGAAGTTCTTCTAAAACAAGATTTAAAAGCCTTCAGCAGCTTAGCTGTTACTGGCAGCAAGCTGCCCCTTGTGCAACCTGATTTCGGAGCAAAGCCAGCTCTGTGGCATGTCAGCTTCTGGCAGCTGCAGAAGATGTTACTGCAGGCCCAGCAGTATCTGAGCTGCATCCTAGGAATCCTAGCTGCATCACTTGCTAGGACAGTGATGGCCTCTGTCGTGAAGCCCAGACAAAACCTGTATGCAGAACCTTTGGGGCCGGTCTCTGAGTCTGAAGGAGGTGGCATGGATGTCAGCATGCTCCTGGTGCCAGGCCCTGGGGCAGGTCACTGCGGAGGGGCCCAAGCTAATCCCACTGCCTCTTTTAGAGTTTTCTTCTAGAGTTTTCATCTCCTTTGCAGATGGTGAGTAACACATGGGACTGAAAAAGTGAGATTCTGGAACTGAAACTGCAAATCCAGGCTGGGTCAGCTGCAGGTCCTGCTTGGGGGGGGTGGGGTGGTCTCTGCAGCACTCACCCTCTGAGTCATGGGCTTCTCGGCACATGTCTCTGGTAACTTTCATAAAGAATTATTAAACATCTTGTACAGAAAGAATACTTAAATTTAAGTTTCTTGATGACCAAGAGTTTGTTTGTTTGATTGTTTTATTCCAAGAACTGCGTTTGCAACAGGAGTCGCAGATAGAACCACTGTTCTAGAGCTCCTCCCTGCAAATTTGCATGTCCCTCATCTATATTTGCAGAGGTTGAGCTAGCTCTTCCTGAGCAAGGCAATCCAAACCTGCTTCCATCACCATACCACCATCTGTTAGGTTCTGATGGTTTCTGCAGCTCTTTCTTCTAGAAACGGTGATTGGTTCCAGGTGGCCCTCACTGGGAGGTTGAAACCACTAAAGAAATGAGCCGATCTCAGCTGGGTTTTAAGGTTATTTTCAAATATATTTGCTAAGTTTTGTTGAATGGTGTTTTATCCAACCTAGACAGTGCTCTGGGACACCTGCTTGATCTGAGGCATTTCCATGGACTTGGGGTTTGGGGCATCACTGGGCTGTGCCCCCACCCCACAGCCTGCCACAGGTGAGGACATGGGGATGCTGCACCCCTGGGCTCCCCCTGGGGAACCTCTACCACCGCCACAGGGAGGGCAGTGACAATCAACAGCAGCACGTGCTCATTAATGGTCCCGTTTGTGAGCATATAATCTGAAACCTGCAGTGACTTTGGGATGCGTTTCATTTCTCTTCAGCATTCGCAGGCTCAGGCAGCTGCTGTGGGACTGGGCAGCGTGGTGTGTGGTGCTGGTCGTGTTCCTGCTGGCAGCAAGTTCTGCACAACGTGGGTACAAACTGATGGGGACGCCTTTGCTTCTTGAAAGGTGAAACACTGGTGCTAGAGATCACCTTTCGTGAGTAGATGCAATGTTGAAAGTAAAGCTGAGTTTCACACTTCATGGGCTCTCACTCTTAGGACGTGCAGTTTAACATAAAAACGTGTTAGAATGCAATTTCATGGCACAATAAGGCTTTCGGTCACTCCTGGCAATATTTGATTAACACATGGCTGATCTTTAGTCACTTTAGTTACTGGGTTTGTAGGATTTGGAACAGATTTTTCCAAATCGGAGGGTGTCAACAAAATACTAAAATAAATGTCACAGCTAAAAGCCTCCTGCCCAGTCACTGCAGCTCGTGCTGATGGAAAGTGTTGCTGAAGCAAAAAAATTCCAGCACTTTTAGAGAGACTTCTTTAACAGCTCTTTCAAGAGATATGAAACTAGACGTGTTTAAATAACACTTGTCACTTACATGTTTATTTGAAGTATGATTCTAGTTTATAGTATCATTCATGATTTCGTTCAAATGCCTGGGTTCCCTGAAGAAATACGGGTCTGCTGTCCTACCCTGTCCTACTCCCACGCATACAACAACACTATTTTATTTGAAGTGAGTATCTTTTTCAGGCTCTAATAAGCTGCTTATTGGCTCTTCATTCTCTGTCTTCAGAGACGTGGTGATCCTTTTGAGCTGTCAATTTTTAGCCTGGTATAAATGTATAATTCTGAGACTATGAAAACTAAAGCTGGGGGTTTTTTTTTGGCACAATATTGTCCTTCTAGAGAATTTCCTGGGAAACTGAGAACATCTTATTTTAAAAATAAAGAAATCGTTCCTTCAGCTCTGGACTTTGCTTTCCCTGCCACTTGGCTATGAATAATCTTTGGGTAAATTACTGGAAAACAAGCCTTAGATTTTTAAACATTATTTTCCAATCCATGTTTTTTAAAAAATATGTTTTGTTTTGTTTTTAATCAGGTGACTTCCTCACACCCCACAGAGCAGCTCTGCAGGGCACAGCCTCTCCCCAGCATGTCACTAGGCATTCCTCAGCACACAAGAGTCCCTGTTTTGAGTCTCGTGAGTACTACACCTTTTCCACTGTTTTATCTACATGTAGATACTCCAAAAGCCTGCACAGGCTTGAACTGGGGTCTGGCCCAGCCGGAGCTCAACGCTTCCCTCAGCACCTGCAGCGGTGCCTGGGGAGCCGGGCTGCAGCTGGGCCGGAGCTGGGCTGAGTGTGGTTTGTAGGAGGGCAAGCTGGACCAGCCAGGACTCAAGACCATTTAGTGCCCCGTGTGCTTGGTATGGCTGTGTTTCAGGGGATCACATCCAAATGGATTATTTGCCCAGTGGTGCCAGTAAAAGCACTTGTGAGCCTGATGTGATGCGTGTAGATAGGCTGAAAGAGCAGAAGGAGGTGTTGCAGATGCCAACATCTGTGACCCTGGGCAATACGTGCCTCTTCTCCCACAAACCCTCTCCGTGGCAGGGTGATGAAATGAAACTGCTCAAACAAACTTTCTTTAATGATTTAGGCTTAATAAAATCCTCCTTAAGCCTCTAAATTGTTTCTGCAAAACCTGCCTTTTAAGTCATCTGTTGTCACCTTCAGCCCGGGTGCTATTATTAAAGCAGATCTGTATTCCTTCACCATAGGGGCACCCTGGCTATAGCTAATACCTTTCCTTTTAGGGCAGCAGCTCCCAGGTCTCGCCTTCGTGCGAATCCAGTGGTTTTGGTTAACACCCGGTTAATGCCTCGTGGCAGCAGCTGCAGGAAATGCCTCCAGCTGGTGCTTACATTTAAATATTTGCACTAGCATGTTCCCACTAGGCTAGCTGAATAGCAAAATATTGAGTTCAGTGCACTCTCACTACTTGATGTTTTTATCATTTAAGGCTTGAGACAACTTGTAAATGCTTAAAATAGCGTGAAAATCCCTGTGCTGGCACAGGCTCCCAGCCTTATTGGAAGGCTGTCTGCTGTTGTCCCGGTGTAAAAGTTTCATATGTTCCACAGAACAATTATGGTAAAACAGAATTTTAAATAACCAAACCTATATGACACTTATCATTGAAAAGGAAATCCATAGCTTAAGGGTGTCAGAATTAATAAATTGATTGAAAAATAAGACTTGATGACAAACAGGTGTCCATTGAGTAAGTATCCTGGCTTCAGTGGGCTCCTATAATCCCATTGATATCCACAATTTTTCTGCAAGGGCATTAAATGAACATTTGTCTGTATAAACTACAGATAACTACACTTTTGCAGAGTTCCTTACATTGGGAACGTAACATGCAACAAGCCAAAAAACTTCTCTGAGGGAAGGAAGAAGGAAGCAGGGAGAAGGGTTATGGGAAGCAGGTGAGCATCTGCTCCTGGTGGCAACGCAGCTGCAGGAGCAGCAGCTCATCCCAGTGTGGGGGGAAAGACCTCTGACAGTTCATCCTGCCAGCAGGGTTTTTCACACAGACGGGCTGAGCCCGCTCCTCCTTTTAGCAGCTCTGGCCCTGGTCTTTTCAGAACTGCTGTTTTTCAGCCGTCCATGCCCAAGGCTATGTGCTCGCTAGGGTTACACTAACTGGAGACTGCCCTTTGCCTGCTGTCAAACCTCCCTGCGGAGGTACCAGGACTGGGGGGGTTGTGCCTGATAGACTCGGTAGCTTGGTTCTTGCTCATTGCTCCTTGAAGGTCCCTCACCCTTGCCGTAAGGGAAACGTGTGTTTGCTGGGAAGGAATGGCAAACTGTGACACACAGGCTAACATTCTCTATTCCTGCCCTTCCTGTGTCTCTGACATTGGGTCCTACAGCTCTTCACAGCTCAGGCTCTCTGCTGATGCCTGTGGTGCCCCCTGGTTTGGCGTACAGGTGACAACCGTGTGCTCGCTTGTGGTTTCTTGAAATGAAGAATCCAAAATAGGAGACACCAACTTCAGCAGTGGGATGGGTGCAGCCTCCCAGCCCCCTCCCGCCGTATGGGGGGGTCTGTTGGAGGGTGGGAAGTGCTGGTGTCCGTAAGACAGCCAGTGGCTGGCTGGAGGGGTCGCACCCAAAGCACAGGAGGGCATTTACTCGGTTCAGTGTAATGGGCTTACAACAGGTGACCAAAGCTGTCCTATGGGTGTTTCAGACTGGTTTAACTAAATGTAATTGCTACTTTAACATCTCTGCAGTCCTCAGAAGTGACAGCTGGCTTGCCGGAGAAAACACAACCACCAATATGTCGCAATTCTTTAACAGAGTGCTGTTTTTTTCCTGCCTTATATAATTAATCTTAAAGTCTTGGTTGAACACTCTGATAAATCATTAATTATCTTTTTTAACAGTATGCACATGCTCACACACCCCTTTAAATATTTCTGAGAGAGAGTGGCAGTATCCAAACACATCGTTACCAGCTGCAGCCAGCTCAAGCTCAAACATCACACCCACAGTCTCCTTTGACTGTAGATGGTGTAGATGAAATCCAGATGCAGAAATGCTCGAGTTCTTCACAAGGGAGATGCTAAATGGTACATAAGAACATTTGTATCTCATCCTTTAATACCATGGACAAGTTCAGATTATTTTTGCAGCGACTCTAATGACTAGCTGTCGGCTTCTTTTTGTTCAAATCTGTTGTTTTACCATTCTGGATAATTTAAAAATGCCAGAGTTTCCTAAACACATCTGCTGAGTGAGGAAGTTCACTTCATCTCGAAATGGCTTGATGTTTCGGGAAATGCTTTGGCCCTTGCAGGAGTCCCAAGCTGGAGACGTGAATGTGAGAAGCTTCTAGGAATGTGGAGCAACTTGCTGCTTTTTTCCTACCCACAGCTTTATTTTTAGCATGCCTCATGTTTAAGCCCAGGGTCATGTCTGGGAAACAACGGGAAGTACTTTAGTCCCTTTGTATGCATAGACTGTTCATTCTTGGGGTTTTTTTTGACTTTATGAAGCAGATTTTCTTCTTTACAGCTGTAATATCTCTATGAAATTGAAGGTGACTCTCACAGACTCATTAGGCATCAAGTTAGAAACAATAGGAAGAAAAAGGAGTTTTGTGCAATGTGGTAGGAGCGTGCCAGTGCTGCTGTGGCTGGGACTGCGCAGAGGCACCAAACCCAGAGGTAACTCCATGCTCTTGGGAGGAGGACCCCATGCTGTCCCCACGCAGGGAGCTGTCAGCTGTCCACGGGACATGTCTGAGTGGCACCCAGCCCTTGTGCTTGGAGGTGTTGGGGTGTCTCTCTGTCCCCCTACGCAGATCTCCAGGCATTGGGATGGAAAGCAACCTCTTGCACAAGTTGCAATATGTATCTCTGCCATCACACTTCAGGTGGCTGCTTACATTGGTTTTAAACTTAAATGTTAAGTCTTATCTTTGTGGAAGGGTTATTGCCTGTAATGCATCTTGAAAGGAGCCAGGGAGATGCCTGTGGAGGATGAGCTCCTGCTCTGAGCCTTTCCCTGGCAGGGAAGAGCAGGAAACGGCCCAGATGCACCCACGGTTATATTTGAGGATTGCCTTTGTCCAAACCCTTTAATGACTCTTTTTGAAATGGAAACATATACTTGGTGCTTTCTCTTCATCATGATACTAACTTCAAGTGTCTTAAAAATTAAGGCCAAAAAATCAGCTACGCCTGTAAGTTTGTTGTATCGAATGCATGACATGTGGCTGAGAACTACCCTGTCTGCTCTGCAGGTCTGACATGTGCAGTGGCACTTAGGGGATGCTTAATGCTGTGTTCACAGCCTCAGAGCAGTCACTGTCCCTGTCACCAGCCATGCTGCCTGTTGTCAGATTTCTTTCTGCTGGGGGACATTAATTAAGTTGTCTTAATCAGGATGCAGGCTTGCAGCACCAGTCCACAACATAAGAAATCATCTTTAAAGACTCTTGGTTGCTCTCAGACCTCCCCTGGAGGGGATGCAGATGTGTGCTCGGTGAGGAGCATCCAGCTGTGGGAGTCTGGTGATTTATCGGCTGAGGTACAGACGAGTGCGTGTGGCAGTGATGTGTGTGCTGGAGCAGCCTGGTAAGTATTGCTGTGCGCTGAGCTGGCTTCAACAAATACCATCAAAACTTCCTCCTGTGAGATATCAGACCTAGACTTGCTGCCAGAAATGGCAATGGTGGATGTGTACAGCCCATATGTAACATCAGCAGTCATTCAAGTTATTTCCCCATCAATTTGTTGTTTTTTTTTCAGGACAGATTTTGCCAAGGAGCTTCATAGGTGCTGAGCTATGTGGTGAGTATTTGCTTTTTGTCCACACACAGCAGTTTCCATTATAATATAAGCTATTTCATTCTCATGTCCCCAATGGGAGGGAACCTAAATTTAATGATTAGATATGTCTCTACTTCTTCCAGCAGGCTCTCCTAAGAACATATTTATTTGGGCACTGTGTTACAAGCTGGTAATTGAATGGGCAAAGGATTTTTGTATGTCCCCATCGCTGCTTCCAGTCCCTGCCCGGGCAGCATCAGTCATGATTCTGGAGTTTGGCCTTACAGCGAAGACAGGGCCAAGGGTCCCCTGCAAAGAGGCATTTGGAAGGCACCATGGTGCCTGGGAAGATGGTTTCCCCATGTCTTACTGCATCTGTGCCAGCCTGTGTTTGTGTAAGTAAAATAAGGCTGCAAGGCCAGAGCGTTACTCACCCCTCTGTACAGGGCAGCGAGTGCATGGGAGAGCAGATAGCACAGGGGAGAAGTGCCTTTGGAGCAGGGGTTCTCTGTGGATGTTCCTCAGGTAACTAGTGAATCCGAGTCCTGGAGACCTCTTCTATTTGAGTGGTCTCTGCACAAAACCTTCACTCAAGTTAACCCCACAACACAGGAGAAACCTCCCACTCCACTATTAGACCAGGCTTCTCTGTTCAAAAAAAATGTTTAAAAACCCTGAAAAAACAACAAAACCCATCCCAAACAAACAACTGCACACTAGTGAAGGAGGCAGCAGGCACGTAACCTACTGCTCAGACAGGGTGGGTTAGTGAGCTCAGAGAGGAGGGGATGCTGTTCCACACATGGTTACTGCGGCGCGGTTGGGAATGCGAAGGTAGAGTGCTCCCAAACACGCGTTGCCTCACTCTTTATTTATTGCGGGCGGCAGTTTATTCCCCGGGCGGGAGGGAAGGGCTGTGTTTACAGGAGGAGGGAGCTGAGCCACAGAGCTCTGACGCCGGGGCCGCTGCCCTGGGCTCCGCTCCCCGCTTTTGCCAGGGGGATGCTCACCAACTGTCCGCGGATTTCTCTTGGGCAGGGTCTTTGGAGTCCAGCTGAGGAGGCAAACGCTGGGAGAACGGACCTGCTTTGGTCCTAACGTGCTGCAATTTCTCTCCGAGAGGCTGGATCCGTCGGAACGAGGATGGAGGTGCTCGGGAAGCCCCGTCTGAGGCGATGCCTCAGTGACCACCCCAGTGGTTCCATGGGCAAGGGCTGGGACGGCTTCTGGAGGAGCGCAAGGGAAAAACGCCTCACAGGTCAGTCCAAAGGCACATGTAATTCCGTGCTGGCATGAAATGAGCATCAGGGCTGTGGCCTTGATCAAGGAATGGAAACATGTCTGCTTCTTTGGCAAACGCGCTCCTTTTAATGCTGCTGCCTTGTGTACCAGTGTGTCACACCAGGGTGCTGCCTTTGTCTGTGCTGCTTTTTCCCTTTGTGGGACCGAGTGGGTCTAGAGCTTTGAATTTTCAGATTTATCTAGAATTTTATTTCTAGCTGTCAATATTTATACTTGTTCTTTGGCTGGAGTTTTGTACGCATGTTGAAAGATGAAGGTGTCTGTCAGCTGCACACTGCCCAGCAGCCTCTTCTCAAGGCACAAGAGTCATTTTTAAAGCTGTATGACCACAAACAGTTGCACGGACAGGGCCAGAAATAAGCTTGAGGGAGAAAATGAAGGAATATTCCCTTAGATACCAGCTTTTGGGTAACGACACATAAAGAACTTGGGACAATATAGCAAAATATGCTTTCTGAGACACTAGTTGTTAGTGCACAGACAAACACGCTGCTGGCCTGTTGCCTGGGGAGGGAAGTACGAGCGTTGCATGGCAGGCTGACATCAGTGCTTATGAAATGCACGCTAAACAAAACCTCCTTCTGGAACAGCAAGTGTTGCTGGAAGGACCTTTGTGGACTTTAAGCCTGATATCTTGTGGTAAAAACACATATGCTTTTAGGAGCAGGGAGGAATACCAGGTAGGTAAACCCAAAGAGTTTCTTCCGGAGCTTTGCTTTCAAATCTGGCAGATTTTCAGAGTGAAGTTGATACAGAAGTTCTGGATAAACCCAGGTGTGACAGACCTAACCTTTCCAGACCATCTTGGGGTACATGAAGTACTGTCACGTCCTGTTAACTGCTATTGCAGGCAGCCCAGCACTGGATGGCAGCGCTGAGGTTATTTGTAAGTTGAACTCCAAAGATTTGAATGGACAGGGAGTAAAAAAAATAGATCTGTTACTCAGCTTTTGCCTGCACTTACTGCTGTAGGAGCTAATTTGATGCAAGGCCAAATAGAGAACTCCTGTTCCAGTTAATACTTTTTTCCTGCTGCCTTTTGTTGCCATTATGTTCTTGGGTGTTGCTGAAGTTCACAAGGACTCCAATGAACAAAAAATTTTGGGCAAAAAATAAGAGAGTAGGTAGTGGGGAGTAGCTTGACTAGAATAAATGAAACATGAAATCTCCAGTTCGATCCTTTCAGTTTGGAAATCTGTGCCCATCAGAGCACAGATACTGGGGTTAAGGATGGACACCTACAGGAGGGGGGTTGTAAGAGAGCGGACAATCCTGAGGGCTGGTGTGAAGCAAAGCTCTGACTGAGCTGGTTTTGCTGGTGCTGCTTAACAAATATTATGGATCTGTCACTCCGAGGTCCCTGGATTTTGCACTATTTAATGGCTACCAGGGCTGGTTGGGTGCCCCACAAAGGCAGCGTGGTCTGCTGCATGCCCAGTGGGACCTGTGCTGCTTGGGGTGGCCGTGCCACAGCCCTGCTTGGTCTGCACTGCCAGGAAATGGGGAAGTCCTAGGAGGAGCAAGCGGGTGGGTTTGGTGCCAAGTATCTCCTGGGAACACATGGTTACACACCCCATAAAAATACATATAAAATGTTTTCTTTGGCTGGAACCAAGAACTTCTTGTCCCTGACATGCAAATGCATGGCAGAAACCCTTAGAGACAGGTTGCTTTCCTGGCTAAGTCCAGATTTTTACCTTCATGTTGTCTTGTCTTTAAAGACAAATAAATAAACGACAATGCCAGGTGGTTCTTATTGACCTTAACATTGACTTGTCTTTTAAAAGTTAAAAAATTAAAATAACCACACTACATTGGTGCAAGAGGGGTCTTGGGATCTGAGAGCCTGACCCCACCATTTTCCCATTTCACTTCTTAACATCAGCATCTCTGGTATCTCCTTGGTGTGTCTTGAAATGTAATTAGTATCTACAAGCCAAAGCATAACTGGAAAACCCTTAAAAGTGACTGCCACAGAGCCCATTTCCTGAAGGCTTCTTTCCTCCTGCCTGGTGCTGTCTGGAAATCTGGGGTTGGTGTGGTTGGTGCAATGTGGGATTTTAGAGTGGCTGCTGCTCAGAGAACCTGAGCCGACAAGGCTAAGGGTCAGTTCTGGGCTCCTCTTCATTTTTGGTGCTTATGGAAATATGTGAACTTGAACCTGTGTGGTTTTTCAGGAAGACTTTCTAGGATGTCAAAAATAGTACATCTGTCTGTCCAGCTACCTGTCCATAGGTCTCCCACTCCAAGCTGTCAGGCTGTCTGCCAGCAAGTGTGCATGGAGCAGAGCCTCCGGTGGCCCGATGACAGCCCGGGAGGGGGGGGGTCGGAGGCTGCCCTTGGACCCCACTCTGCTGAGCACAGAGGAGAACGCTGGGCTTGCTAAGTGAAGTGCCTGTGTTGTGCCTCTTTTTCGGTGCATGGTCCCTGTCCCCAGCAGGGAGCTGGCAGCATCCCAGACAGAACAAGAGTAATAAACGTTCTAGTACTGAAAATGGCTTTCTAGAATATTTTTTATTTAAAAGAAACTTGGTGGATTGCACATAGGCCTTTCCATCTGTGGCTTGCATTCGTCTTTGCAGAGACATTCTTTGGTGGCAGTATTTCCACCCAGCAATCTGCCACCTCTTGCCAGCAGGGCATCCCTCTCTTGCCATCCCTTTCCCCAGCCCCGAGACTGTGTTCAAAATAAGTCAAAGCTGCAATTGCCAGACTGAGACTCCCTCCCTGCCCCGAGCCTAAAGGCACTTCGCTCTAAGAAAACCTTTCAGAGGTGTCAAGGGGCTTAACAGTTATTGCAAACATCCCCATTCCTCTTTCAAAACGAGAAGCAAGCTGTTCTTTAGGCTGAAGATATGTTTCAGTTTGGAAGTTTATTGATGCTGCCAGTGAGGTGTGATGTGCTCCTCCCCGAGGATGGAGCAAAGAGGCTGCCAAATTAGTTTGAGACTTTCAGTGGAGGAATAGGACATTGGGAATTGTATTTGTGTGTAAGATCTGTAACTTGGGGGTCTCCAAAATCCTCAAACAGCTTTGAAAGTCCTAGCTTTAATTTGTGTGGTCTCGTCATGACTCTGGCATTGGAGCATGAAGGTGTTTGAGACTGGAGTGAAAGGTAGCACCAAACTGTAGTCACTGCCTGTGTTGTGGAGCCCCTCAGGCCAGACCAGCATTACAGCCCACTGGGAGCGGTGGGGGGTTTATCACGTGGTATACAGGTTGTGTTGGGCAGTAGGAGTAATGAGCACAGATGTTTCTGGGAAGTGAAAGTAACACAAATTCTGCTACATGGATGGTCTCTTTCTTCTGTAAAAGAATAGCCAGAACCTAAATTACGACTTTTCCAGATGGTATGAATAAGACTGAGCATGATGAGGAAGCCTTTCGAGGAGCTCAGAGATCAGGCATTTGCTGTTTCTCAGGAAGTTTTGTGTTACCCCTCTGCCCTCAGCTGGTGTAAAGACACCAACTCCCACTTCTGGTCCCGAAGCGTATCACAAAGATCAGCCTTCAGAACCACAGTTTATTGCTATTCTGGGTTTCTCAGAAAGAGGTTGTAAAATAGTAATCCTGATATTAATTGGAAAATATATACACGCACACACACTGAGAGAAAAGGTATATTAAAATATGTTTTGGTTTAGAAAATAAGATTTTAAGAAATCAAAGACCTTTCAATAGTTTCCTATGAAAAAGTGCCTACCCCTAGTTGAACACAGCCTATCCCTTACCAGGGTGATGCAATTTAGGTAATTCTTAAAAAAACAAGCTGTAGCTATCTTAAAAATCCATGCAGGCCATCTCTTATTCCAAATACAAGTTAATGGGCTTTTAGCGATCCAGACTTCTGCTCTTTAAGGTATTTTAATTCTATTGAGCCTTTCATGACAGCCATTCTGGCACTTCATCTGGCCAAAGCTGTTCCCTGCTGCCATAGCATGTGCCCCAGAAGCACAGGCCTTTGTCCCGAGGGCTGTGCTGGTGTTGTTGGTGATATGGGTTAGAGCTTCAGTTTTTCAAGTTTCTATAGATATCAAACATGGTCTGTTATATGTCAGAGGAGAAAAATTATTTTTAATATACTGTGTTTGATAGACTTATATTAGAGAAATATGGGGGAAAATTAGGCATGACAAACTCCTTGCTTTGTCAAAGTAATTCTTCATACTCTAATTGTATTGTTTTCTGTCCAACAGAGGCTTTATATGTTATTGTGACTGAGTTCAATCATGCCTGAGATATTATTAGTTCTGCTACTTAATGATGTTAAAACCAAAGCTAGTGCCAAGAAAGCAACTGTATTCAGTAGAGCAAAAGATACATTTTCTTCTACCTAATATTATTACATCTACTCTCTTCTAAAAACGATGTTGTGATAAGGCTTTCTAAGGAAGGAATTAGGGAACTCTTCAGTGCATTTGTATTTCTGAGTCTACACAAAGGAGAAGCAAGTAAAGCCCCAAGAACAGTATCGGACCTGCTTTTGGCCAGGTCCCCAGAAGGGGAGCTGAGCAAGCCCTTCCCAGTGGCTTTGTCCCCCTATTTTGGGACGTAAAATAAACCACACTGAGAGCTTTTGAGGGGGGAGACAAGCCAGAGCCTTTTGAAACAAGTCACTTTGTGCCAATCCAGCCACTGCACAATACGAAGGGCTGGGAAGTTGAGATTTAGCAGCGGGTTTGGGGCTGGCTCCCCTCCTTCTCCCTGTGCTCCATGCTGGGGGTCTCCACGGTGGCTCCCCTGGGCTCACAGGAGCAGGAGGACTGAGACACCCTTCCCCTGCGCTGGGGAGGGGTGGGGGGCCAGGTGCCCCCCTTGGCTCTCCTCCCATGGTCTGTCAAGGGATTTTTCCAGAGCACTGCTTGCCTTGACAAATATTTTGCAGTGTTGTCACGAGCACCCAGGGAGACTGCCCAAAGCTGTATGCAATCCTAAAAAAATGAAGCATGCCATAGGCCAAGCTGTGTCCCTGCCCACCGCCGTGACACGGGGCTGGAGGGGAGGGCTCCCTCCAGTTTGTGCCATCCTGCCTCCCCTTCCCCCAGCGGTACCTGCCCAGCCCCATCCCTGGGCCAATGCAGCCCACCATGGCCAGGCAGAGATGGTTATCCCCCTGCCCGCACAGTGTGTCTGCAGTGCCAAATGCACATCATCATCTCCCAGGGTTTGACAGACCCTGGATGGGGGGAGCTCCCTCATGGGCCTCTCCAGGGGTTGCTTTGTCTTCAAGGGCTGTCACTGCAAGCTTTATATTTACATTGTGACCTGGTGCTCTCTTTTCCTGCCTTGCTGGTACAAAACAGAGAGGGTGGGAGCAGCATTTTTCACTGTGCTAGCAGCTCTGTCAGCAGCAGGGCACATTGCAGAGCCCTGACACGGAGCCATGAGCAGCAGGGAGGTGAGACCTGGCCTGGGCTGGAGGTGCTCAGGGTGCTGCAGGAGGCAGCCAGCCATATCCAGGAGCAGGATGAGGCTGTCCCCACATTCAGCCAGGTCACTGCCTCCTCTTCAGCAGCAATCATCTTGCTGAACCACTCCTGGGTCCTTCTCTGAGCAGGGCAGGACTCTGCTGTGGCTAGATCAGCAAGTGTGGGGAGATGTTCCCCCTGGGCTGAGCCCATGCTGCTCCTGCTCATCTCAGCACAGCACCAAGCACTCCTGACATGCCCAACTCTCCCTGCAAGAGCATGGAGGCCCATCCCTCTGAATGCATTTTTTAGGGACTGTAGGGTGATTTGGCTCCGTATGGGTTGAGATTTCCTCACTGTTCTAGTCTTGCAGTCACCACCAGAGAATTGTGTTGGCTCAAGCCTCCTTCCAAGACATCCTTTCCCTGCTTGCACGTATCGGCCATCCATAACCCAGCCTCTGCTGGGCTTGTGTCTGCACACACAGCTCTGCCGAGCCCTGCTTTGAGATGAAACATCTTGTGTTGACTCGTTTTGACCCAGACGACCTTCCAGAACAGACAGTTGCATGCGAGTTACGCTGGGCTGTGAGAAAGCAGCATGGACATGTTTTTCCTAAATACAAGGGACAGAGTCATGGGTAGTATTTACTACCCTGAACCAGATGTAAGAGCTCCAGTACTGCTACTTCTCGGCTTGTCCTGGACTCTGTGAAGAAGAGTGAGTGATGGCTACCTGGACTGAGTCTCCTCCTGGCCTCAGACAAAGAAAAAGCTTATTAAAGAAAGGGAAAGCAAAATGGTCATGTTCTCCTGGTGCTCTTTCAGATTCTCTTTCCTTTTCTGATGCCAGCATCTACCCAGACAAACCACCACTGCGTTGTTGCCCCGATGGCTGCCAGCTGACCCACCGACTACACAACTCGTGCTCACTCGCTGCAAGCCACACAGAAATGTACTGCTCTGTCTCTGTAAACAGGCTAAAAATACCACGGTCCTGTTCCTCTGAGGGCCTGGGAGTTCTGAGAGGCTGGGAAGGAAGCTGGGGTCAGGCTGCCTCCGGGGAGCAGGCGCAGGCATCCCATGTGGGCACGGAGCCACGGGACGGTCCCCTCCGGCTCTGCAGAAACTGGGGCTGGCTAGAAGACACAGCACGGGTCTCCTGCTGCCCTGGGCCTGGCGAGTCAGCGGTGCCAGGTCTCCTTGGGCTAGTGCTGATTGTGCAAGAGTGTGGGAGATGTGACTTGGAAAGCCCCAGAGCTGTGTAAGAAGCCCAGTGCAGCAGCAGGGAGCAGCCTGGGGTGGTGAGACTGCTCACAAAGCTTGGCTTTGGTTCTGCTCCTCTTCTGAAGAGTAATTGTTCTCTTTTCTGTATCGCTGCAAGCATTGGGTTCAGTGGTGCAGGTAACAGCATCCTGCAGAATGCTGCCTTCTCCAGGCAGTGCCACCCCCAGTCAGCCTGGGTAACACTTTTCTGAAGGGTGCTCTGTGTGAGGCTTGCGTCTCCGTTTCCCCTGATTTCTGGAGTCAGAAAAGACTGTTCTTTCAGACATTCTCTTTCATTCCTATTTTCTGTCCTCATCACACCAGTGTATTTTGTCAAAGTATGTGGCTATCCTAACCCCATCCCTGTCAGGGTAACTAGAACTCAAGTCTGGATGTCTCCCTCCACAAATGATGCAGAAGCATGTTCCAACTAGAGACCTCATCAGGAGTTATTTCAGTTTGCTATCTATGTCTGGCAGCCACAAGGACCTGGAATATTTTTGGATTTTCCTTCATTAGTGCTTAACCTCGTTACCTGATGAGAGACTGTGTGGCACAGTTAATCAGTAATGAGTGCTGGTGCCCCATCAGGCACTTGTTGTGTGCTGTGAGCAGCTGAACACAGTAGACCAGGGATCAGCTCTGGTCTCCCAGCAATAACAGCAGTGGTCTCTGCTGTTGTGCGTTACCTGGTTTCTCCATCTCTCCACTGTACTTGTAAATTTAAATTTCCCCTACATGAGCTGTGGCAGTGGGAGCCAGTGATCGGCTCCTCTCCCTGGGTCTTTGGGAACCGCCGAGTGCTGGGCAGTTCAGTCTCAAATGGAGAGGGAATAGGTCTGAAACTGAATAAATGCACACTGTGGGTGATAAATACATTAAAGCCCAAATATGCTACTAGCATCCTCTAGTCTCTACCCTCCTCAAAACCCCAGGGACCTCCAAACCACCCAGCGCTCGGGTGGGTTGGTGTGGAGGTGGGTGCTGCCCGCTCACCTTCCTGCAGCCTGTCTCACCGGGGCCCTGGCCACACTCACCGCTGTGAAATAAATTCAAACCCCGATCAGCTGCCTCTTCCCAGCCAGAATGGATTCAATACGGAGATTGTTTTAAAGAAAATAACCTTTGCTGTGTAAGCATTTCAGTGTAAAAGCACCAGATTTAGCATGCTTTTCCCCCTGCCTCTGGCAAAAGGAGAGCAGAGTGTCAGGGGCGGTGTCCACATTATAGCACTGGGCAACGTGCTTTGCACTGAGCTCATTCAGCTGGGCCACGCTCCAGTTTATCGAGGATTTCTCACTGTCGTAACTCTAGTGCTTCGAGTACCTCTGCGCCTTTCATTTGTCTCCGTCCCGCAGCGGATTTAAACTATATGCATCCTGCATTTATGTCCTGACGGCATTTCTTGCTGGGGCCCGTGCCACCCACACCTTTGGCACTGTCAAACTCAATCCCTGTTGCAAACTCGGCGGTAGATGCTGATGTGAGACGGCAGCCGAAGGGGCTGCTGCTGAATAGGGAGGGAAAGAGAAAGGAAACGGCATGTCAGAGCCCCGCCGAGATGCGAAGAGCGGCTGGAGGGAGCTGTGACCGAGCTGCTCTTTCCCAGGGAGGATTCTCCACCCCGTCCTGGGTGGGATCTTGGCGGTTCTGCTTAAAGCCGAGCAGACGGGGTTGGAGTTCAGTTGCCCTGGGCAGGATTTGGTCTCTTGAAGGGACACAGGAATAACTTCTGCACAGGACAGTGATACGTTGCAGTTCGCTCTCCCCATGGAAGGTAGGAGGAGGTTTATTTTCTTTCCTTGATTATTCTACATTCTTTAATGTTATTACCAGAAAACAGGGCGTGAGCTGTTTTGGGGGTGGAATGGCAAAGGTGTGGGTCTGGCTGTTCCCTCCTGGCATGTGCTCCTTCTGTTTGGGCTCATTTAGACAGAAAACGGCAAGTTTTATAATGGTAGATTTTGTTTGGGATTTAGAAAACCATGAAATCGAATGCTTGAGCATCTGAAAGTCTCAGGCAGGGCATTCAATGCCAGAGCAAAGCCTGGCTTGGGCTCGGCAGAGGTTTCTCCTCTAGAGGGTAGCAGCAACCTGCGTCGGTGCGGCGGCTCCACCGGCTCCGCTCCGGCTCCCGCCGCCCCGCACCGACCCAGCCTCCCGAGGAGGACCAGAGGGGCCTTTGGGGGTGATGCACGTGTGCGTGAACACATGTACATGCGTGTTAACAGTGTTGTTTTGTTAAACATTTTGCGTGTCATTAGCCATTACATTCATGTGTTGGCTAATAAATGGAGGTTTTAGTTTGCTTGATAAAAAAACTCTGTGTCTCACAGTGAGTGCTAGCCCAGGGCAGCCGGAGAGGGCACCGGAGGCTCCTCTTGGGGATCACCACCTCACCCCTGCCTGTGTGTCTGCAGGCAGAGGAGGGGAAGGCTTTCCTGTGGGGGATGGAGTGGGGTGATGGGCAGCGTGGGAGCAGGGAAAGCAGCAGCAGTGCATCGTGGTGGGGAAATCATGTTGGCCCTTGGGAAAACATCGGCATTGGAAGAGAAGTCACTCTGAGCACTGATGCCTCTTCCTGAAAAGTAACAGAAAAAGCTAGCTGTTTACTGGGAGGAAAGACCCTGGGGAGCGTGCCCTGAGCCTGCAGCAGCGGGGTGGGTCTCCTGGCACCCCGCATGAGCAGGGCCTGGTGAGGGGCAACGGGTGCTGCTCCAGATTTCAGCACTCAGCCATGCTCTTGAGTTGAGCATGTTTGCTGTCTCAGCTGGCTAAACCCCTTGGTTGCTCACCTGCTGAGCCCAGGTACCTTCAGCAGGGCTGGAGCCCCTCAGAAGCACCCCCAGTCTGCAGGAGCTGGTGCCCCTGTGCTGGGGCAATCATTGCTCTGGCCACCAGCTGGGTCAGCTTCAGCTCCCGCCTCTGCCAAAGGCTTGCTTTGTAATGCTGAAAAAATCCTACAGTAACTCTGATGGAGCTGTAGGAGGGTATTAAGTGTCTACATGTCAGATGGTGGCTTTTATTTTATTGCTCCATGTAAAACATTTTGTATTCTCTGGGCAGGAGATGGAAGTCTTACAGTGAATGTTTTCAGAAAATGAATTAGTGTCATGTTGTGTTGTCCCTTCCCAGCGACGCTCCCCTGACAGAAGGCTGCCGGGGCCCTGGCTGCCCAGCCTCGCAGCAGCTCTGCTCTCACATGGGCTTGGAGGACTCTTTGCCAGGGCCACAACTGGGAATAACACTGAATTTCTTGTCCTTTGCCTCTCTATAAAATAAATCAAGCTGAGTTTTCAACCCTCTGTTTGCTGATGCTCTCCGGCCAAGTTTTGAGTCAATTTATTTCTCATTGCCTTGCGTCACCCTGGCAATGTGCCGAGCACAAGAGCTGAGAAGAAACACAATTAGTTTGCTGCATTTGAGGCCAGGGCTGACCGTCCATCCACCCATTGGTACACACGGGTCTTCTAGGTGGTGAAAAAGGTGTACTTTTTAAGGTAGAAAATTACTTGTCTTTTGAAAAGGAATAAATTTTGGACAGAAGCTAGAAGTTGTAAGAGGAGAATGGTCACCAGAAGAAGATACAGCAAATGCGGTGGGAAGCGACCCAGAGGGATGCTGGCTGGAGGGCAGGAGGGGCCGGGCTGCTGGCCATGCTGTGCCCAGCAGCGGGGAAGGACCACCTTGCCCTGCGGCTGCTGTGCCATAGGGGTGCTGGGCAGGGAGAAGCCACCATCTATCTGCTGTCCTGTGTGTTGCCTTCACTGGTGAGAGCTGCTTGTAAAGCCAGTAGAAGCGCCCAGCATGAAGCGGGCAGTAGGGCAGCCCAGGCACCAGCAGTACTCTTTTGGGGTGTGTGGCTGTGGGGAAACCTGCTGGGGTGCTGCAGAGGCCTCCCCAAGTAATCATGAGGCTACTGGGGTTAGCACTGCTGGCCATGAGCAGGGGGTACCCCCGTCCTCAGCACTGGTCAGAGAGCTATTAAGAGACGGGAAGTTGTTCTGGAAGGGTTTTCATGTGGATTGCTGTTCTTTTTGGTATAAGTTTGCCATTCCAGCTTCTGAAGTCCATCGTTTAGGAACTCTTCCGGGGGTAGCACTGTCTGACACCTGCCCTCGTGGTCTGGCAAGGCCAGAGGGCACAGAGGGGCTGAGCACCCACCCTGCCTGCAGCACCTCTCCTTCCTCCGCCTCTTCCCCTTCCTCTGATGCTCCTGGGAAAAGGCAGGACCTGAAGCTGTTGGAAGGCGTGCTTGTGTGGGAAGGGAACTTGGCTTCTCTGGTGAATAGATAACATCAAATAAGTAGCTGTTTTATGCATTAAAACAAATCTCTATGAAAGGCGAAAGACAAAGGAAAGGCCCTGCTGACAGCTCGGTAGGTTTCTACTGTGGTAACTTCTGGCTTGTTCTTCTGGCTGCTGGAGCCTGGGGACCCACTTGTGAGACTCGGCTTGGTTCAACGACCCTGAGCAGCTGAAGCAGGATTGGTTTCAGCTTTCTGGGGCTGTGGTACTGCAGAGCTTGCTGCTGCCTCCATCGTCTTCCAGACATGGGGCAGGAGTGGGGCGTTTGCGGGGGATAGAGGTTTGTGGTGGGTGGCAGAGGGGTGTGTGAAGAGGCCAGTGCTTGTGTGCTGCACAGCAGCTTTCCGCTTTCCTTCCCAGCTCCAAACTCTCACACAAGAAGGAGGATCCTCTTGAAATTTGACCTTTTTTTCTCAGTTTCACTTCTGTATTTGGTAGTCGTTCCTCCCTTCTTTCACAAAGCAGCACAGTAATCAGATGATGTCCCTGACTCATGCTACCCAACCTTGCATGATGGGGCCTTTCTATTTGTTGGGCAAAGCCTATTGATTTAATTTCTGTATCGTCACTCAAGCTAATATTGAATATGTCACTGATGATGGTGCATGAAATTGAACAGGGTCTGAAAAAAAAGGTGAAATGTTAAATAAACCCCTGCCAAAGGAGGCGAAGGAGGTGGTGAATGTGCTGTGGCTGCTGCCCCACCATCCCAGGTGCACGTAGGCTGTTAGTGCCTTCGACTTCTGGGAAATGTGTGCCTGGCTACCTGAGCTGGGCAAACACCAGCACTGGTTGCTGCTGGGGGACATGGACTGGAAGCGATGTCAAATAGTGAATGGCCAAACACGTATCCAACCCCAGCAGCTCCTGTGCTGCCAAAATTGTGGCTCTGGGGGTGATGCTGGCAGAGCAGGTCACTTGATGGCTACCTGGACGGGAGGAGGATGGGACTTGCTCACCTCATGCAAGGAAGATGAGAGGTGTCTGCTGAGGTGGATCTACTGTCCCTTTCGCCAACACACCTTGGCCTAGGCAGAAATAGCTGTCCTACTTGACATTGCACATAAATATATAATTATGCATAAAGATGGCTCTGAAGAGTATGTCATAAATCCAGACACGGCTGTGGCTGGTTTTCCAGGAGCTGTGGGAAAGATGTGTCAAACACAGCTTTCTCTAGGCTCTTGGGGTAACTTGCCACTAGATGTCACAGCATGCTTGGGTTTGTGGCAGGGGATCAGACGTGCCACCGGCACTGGGGACCCCCACACAGTCCACCCAGAGCGGGGGCAAAGCTGTTCCCTAAAGTCCTTCTGTTGGGCTGAAGCAAATGAATAGCATATTTGTGTCTGTTCTGTTCTTTTAGAGGGTTTTGGAAACATCCTTAGATTTCATGTGTCATTCAGCAAAGTCAGTGAGACCAGCAGGTGAATAATGAGGTTCACCTGCTGCCAGCCCGCAGGGGTGACCCCCATGGGACACCCCCCTCCTGACGGGTATCCAGTGGCCCTTCTCCCACTGCAGCAAACAGCAAACTCTTGTTAGCTTCAATTAATTTAGCAGGAACATGCTATATGTGTTTCAAAGGCTCTTGCTTTAAGGGGGACACGTTCTGCCATCGTTCCTGTTCCCACCAGCACGAGGGGCAGCTCTCTGGTGCTGGCCTCTGCCTAAACCATATCCAACAGCTATTTATAGGCACACGGGAAACTGCGCCAGACCCTGCGCTTCCTCTCTCATCTGAGCTGAATCTTTAATCAGCTCAGCAGCGCAGGGAATGTTCATTTTCTGTGCTTTTTCATTGAACATTGTGCTGAGCAGCAGTAGAATACGTACGTGGTCAGGTTTGAGCAGGCTGGTGATGAGATATGCAAGTCATCTTCTAAACTTGCTACAGTTTAAAAAAAAAATGGGTATATTGTTAAAAGATTAGAAGTAGATTGGAGTGCGATGCGTTTGCTAAATAAATAAATGAATGAGAGCATTTAAAACCTCCTGGTGGAAGGTACCACCACCCATACCCAGGCAGTTCTTTCATGAAGTGTAGCTACTTAAGTGATGATGGCATCACTCTGCTGCCTTCATTCACCATCAAAAATGAGCACGTTTCTGACAATCTCAAACTGGACAAATGATACATCCAGGTGTTACCTGGGGTGGACAGTAGTATTTTTTCCTCATGTTCAGTTGCATTGTTGATCTCGAGACCAGGAACTGCCCAGCCAGAGTGGGGATCTCACGCTCTGAACGCTGGTCTTTAGCCTGGGGAGCAGTCCCCCAGACCAGACACTGCTCCCTCCTTGTGTGGGGGGATGTCAGTCGGATGCAGGCAACAGGAGGCAGGACTAGTGCACTGGGTGCGTGGGGAAGGGTCCAGGGGGCTGTCTGTACCCTCCTCCCCGCCCCCCCCAGATCACAGTATTCCTGTGCCCTCGGTCTCCTCCCATCAGGACAGATCTGGGGACCTTCACACTCAGAGGAGTGCCTACTAGCCTAGATGCCCTGGATTCTGTAGGGAGCTACCTGAGGTGGTATGTGCATATGAGTAGTAGACTTCTATTTCCAAGCAGGAGCTGCACACCAACGCCAGCTCATGCACTTTCATGCCGCAGGAGGTGCCCAACAAATCACCTTGAAAGACCAAAAGCCCACTCCCAGGCTGGCCATAGTGAGCAGTTCCCTGTCAGACACCACAGCCAAAGAGGGAAAAGGCAAAGCAATGTCTTACTTTATAAATCACATCTTTTTTTAAGTGTATGTATGTATTCAATTCTTTTCTTCTCCCCATCTCCAGAAAGCAGGGCTGTTCCTGTGCTGGCTCTACGTGCTATGTCAGCACATGAAGATGCTCTCATAGGGTGTAAGGATTTTTCAAAAGGGTCCATAATTTAATAAAAACATTCCTAATAACCCCGTGGTTTTCAAAAGCTATCTAGAAAGAAAACTCATTTTGAACCTCCGTGCCCTTCAATCCGTAGCAGATTGGCTCTTGCAGTCACCACTGAGGCTGCGCACCCAATATGTCTCATCAGACCAGCGTAGCAGAGGGCTCTATATGTTCAATGCTTTAGCTGATTAGGCTATTAATTACAGAAGCTAGAGAGTTGTTTAAAGCAGCTGGAAGGAGAAATCGGAGGGATTTTCCTTGAACTGCTTCCAAACTGATAAGACATTAAACAAAGAAGAACTTGAGGAAATTTAAATTACAGCTTGTGACCTGAATGTCAGACATCGTGCTGCACATGCACCGAGGAGCATGTTCTCCCAGCAACAGACAAGATGGATGGAGTATAGCTCCAAACCGCTCACTACTATTAATTTTCACCACATGAATCTTTCTGACCAATAACACATTATCATTTTGCTTTGTCTGGGATTGCCTTCCCCCCTCCACCTCCTCCCCATCGCACCAGCCCAGAATGTGTACAAATCTTCTTTGGTGACAGTGTGCTGCTGTCTCCTTAGAGAATGAGACTTGAGCCACCTTGTTATTCCCATTCCCCTGCAATAACTGTCACAGCAGAAGGTGCTTTGAGCAGAGCAGGTTGCTCTTCCAGAGAAGGGTTTATTGCTTGGAGGGCAGCCTTTGGTGCTGGGATGTCCAGTTTCAGGTCCCTGCTTCAGTTGGGGGTGGGAGGATGGATGCTTGGGTTACATACAGAGAGGAGAAAAGGTGAGATGCATATAAGCACCAGGAAAACCAGCAAAAGCTTCTCTGGATTGTCCCAGCTGAGTGTCTTAAGACTGAGTGACGTCCTTGCAGAAGAGGTGGTGGTGCATCTTCCGTGGCCTGTAGGCAGTTCTCAGGAGGAAGTACCCCAGTCTGATATACACAGCATCCCTGCAGCAGGCAGGAGCAGCCCAGCACCAGCTGCACATGCTCACCTGGGTCTGGGGCAGGGGGAGGGCTGGCAGAATCAGCATCAGCCTAGGGGGCAACAGGCACAGTCTGGCCCCTGCTCCGGCCAGCCAGCGCCAGGTGAGACCACCTGCTCCAGCCTCGATCACTGCCAGAGTGTGAGGAAGGAAGCCTTCTCCTGCATGGAGATACAAGTGGCATGGTCTGACAGGTTTGCTTCCATAGGGTGGTGCTGGGACTTAGGACAAAACTCTTTGGGGGACACTTCCCCCCCCTCCCCCCGCCTTAAAATTAACATAAATCTAATTTTCTGTATTTATCACTGATCTCAGAATAATTCTGCAGCCTGACCAAACCGCTGCAAGGCCCTCATACTACTGTGTTTAATATATACTACTGTATATTTTGAATGCGATTGCCGGACACATTAGGACTTCTCAAGGAGAGCGCAGATAAGGCACAGGCTGGGAGGCAGCTGGCCCAAGAGCTCCACAGGAGGAATGTGTGGGCACAAACACATGCTGGGCCCCGAGTTCCCTTTCACCTGGTTTTTGGTTTTATTTGTTTCACTCCTGTGCTGTTTTGTCACCCTCAGATGTGTCAGCATTTGATTTATACCAGCGAAAGAGCTGAATCCCGAGCCTGGCGATTGAAACTCGCCCAGGAAAGCCTAGGGTACATGGAAGAGCAGCGTGGCTAGCACGGCTCTGGGGCAGATGCCCGGGGCACACGGTGGGGTTACTCGGTGTCCTGGCAGCTTGCCCAGAGCAGTCATCTGCACAGACAGAAGGTTTGACGAAGGCCTTAGCATCGCTTTGCTCCTTTCCTACAGCTGTGTGAGTACTCCTTGAAGGGAAGTGCATGAGCTTCTCCTCCTCCTGCAGTCAGAACCTGACTTTTTCCCATTTATCCCACTCCTGTGTTGGCTGGGTTCACACAGACCCATGCTGGTTACCCTGTGGCTGAGCACAGGGTCCCTGAAGCCATGATCTGTTGGTGCCAGGAGAGTCTACAGTCGCTAGTTGTAATGAAGCTGCCTCTTCACTTTGCTCTACCTTCAGAGCTGCCCAACTTTATAACATTTTAATGCAATGTGCTAGGGGGGTTGCCTAATCTAAACCCCTGGTACGCAGCCTGTCGAGGGCAGCACTGCCCTTCCCAGGAGAGGTGCTGGAGCCTGGAGGTGGGCAGTGCCCCTGGTCCCTCGCCATGTCCCACGCATCCCTGTGGGTCCTGCAGCCTGGCTGGGGCCAGGCTCGGTGCGTGCACAGCAAACAGGGCTTCTGTGCCTGCAGCCCCCATCATCTCAATGACACAGGTCGTACCTTTCTAGATGAGGATGCAGCGATGATGCCCCAGAGCCAGCAGGTCTCCAAGTAGAAACCACCCTCAAAACCATTCTGTGCCCAGTGAAAGTGCACAGGAGAGGAGCTGCCCGATAGCTGCCTGAATTAAGTATCTGGCTCAACTTCAGACCAGTTGAGTCAATGGGCATTTCTCCCTCGATTTCAGAGTTGTGGCGTGGTTCCTTCATGACCTGCTGACCAAACCCTGGGATCCATCTGCACGGTGAGGCACACCAGTGAGCTGGAAGGAGGGGGGCACACTGCTCATGAATAGGAAGGACTTTGACTGAAACCCCCAGATTGCTGAACATTTCAAGACAAGATGTGCACACTCTTCGGCGTGCATAAGCAGAGCCCACGTGCCGGCCCAAGGTATGGGATCCACCCCTCGGTTTGTCCCGGAGTCGCCGCAGCAGTTGGCACAGGAGTGATCTTCTGTTGCCAGGAGAAGAGAGCACACGATGTTCAGGGAGGAGAGGTCAGGTCTCTTCCTGTTTAGATGTTTTCAAAAAATGCTTGAGCATTTTAGTGGAAAAATGACTGAGGGAAGCATCCAAAATAGGAAACAGGAAATACTGCACTAGCATAAATACAGTTTTGACAGCTGAAATGAGAGGCGAGTGGTTGTCAGGTAGGGCTGGTGAAGCATGCTGCTGGGCCAGCAGCCAAGGGCCATGTTCTCTCTGCCACGCACAGGGAGGTACCTGCTCAGCAGGCGTTACCGGTGGTGTGCCAGCGTGGGTGTCGGAGCCAAGTCACTTGGTGTCTTTCATCTCCGGTTGCCCCAACGACACCCAGTAAGTGCCGATAGTCAGTAAGATGTGTCCTTCAAGTGAGGGACTCTTAGTATTTCCAGCAGCAGGTACTGAAAACTATGACATTAAAATGAGAACTTTTATAGAGTATAGGTTGAAAGCAGGCTTTCTATCGCCAGGTTACCTGTGTGATGAAATTGGCTGTTCATATCTAATGTCAGCCCTCCTCTTGACTCTTTCTCCCCTTCAGCAAATCACTCCACCTCCCCAAGCCCTTCTCTAGCCATATGTTAAGTTGATGTAATGCTGGTTTTAAGTCTGTGCAATTACTCCTGTATCTGATTGCAAGTAATATGCCCTTAGGGCTATGATTCAGTTTTGCCTATTGATTTGCTGTGTGACCTTCAGCACCACATTAAATACACTTTTAATATTCAAAGGAATTGTGCTCATTTATGCTTATGATCAGGCTATCCAAACTCCTACTCTATATCCAACTTTCCAAGCAGAGTCTGCTTGTTATTTATTGTCAAATTTAAAGACAGGAGCTAGACCATTCTAAAACACAGAAGAGATTTGGGGGCCTAAGTTCCATTCAAATTCACCTCAAGCGAGTTTCAATGAAGTTTGAAGAGTCTAAGAAATTTAGATACTTCTGAAAATGTCACCTGGGCTGTACCTCCAGGGTCTGACATTCCACAGACACCTGAATTACTAAGGCAAGTTCCCTCTGCTGATCCAACCTGATTGCTGCGGAGCTTGCAAAGCATTAGGTATGCACATATTTAATATCTGCTAATGCTGGAGGGGGAGGACGTCTCAAAGTGAAAACTATTGTGCATTAAAATGTACTCTTCTTCAACACTCATCTCAACCCCACGCCGAGTAATAAGAGCTCCCTCCAGCTCCTGGCTAGCCTTTTTGGTGGGTCTGTCTGGTGCTGCTTGTTTTCTTATTTTAGTCACCTTCATGTTCTGTGCATATGAGAGAGGAGCTATTAAACCAATGAGTGGTGTCGTTTGAAAAGAGGTCTTCTGGAAGAGTGAGTGACTAAGGGAGAGTGTGGGTAGAGCTTGTCCCATCACTAGGATTGGCCCCTACCTGTGATGATACAAGGTTTTTTAAAGTGTTTTTTCTTGTGCATGTTTGTATAAGGAGCAACTGTGGGTTTTTTAGCTTTGTTGGAAGATCACTGTGAAACAACATGGACAAGAAGCAAACCTGTTTTCCGAATATTTTAAGAACTTGAACCTTAGTTTTTTGTGTGTGTTAATGGAAAGTAAACGAGGCTTGGAAAAGCAGCCAGTATGGATTTGACCCTGGGACCATTCTGGGAATAAGCAAACAGAAATAACCCTTTCCTAAAAATGTTCTTTGCAACCCCACCCTTCAGGAGCGATGGTCTCTGCAACGATGTAAGTCTGGACAACACTGGCGGCAAAGGGCTGGACTTCAGCTCTTGTTCATACTCAGCAATCACTCTTATGGTACAAATAGCTCCCTGGAGCCGGGTGGTCAATTGCTGAGGAGCCACGTACCACATAGAGTCAGTGAGGATTGTAGTGTCTGGCTGCTTGTCATCCCAACCCAATGAAAACCCATGGGCTGGGGGACAAGAGATTGGAGTAGGACCTCAGTGGCGGCAGCAGGATTTCAACCCCACTCAGTGTTCCTCTCCATACCTGTATTGCGAAGGATTTAAACTGCAAAATCTCTGCACTGCTGTTAATGCACTAGTGTTGTGAGCAGGTGGTGTCAGCACATCTGTAAACAGGAGCACTGGTGTGCAAGTTAGCTCTTTAAATCTGTAAAGTGCTTTGTGTTCCTTGCCTGTGAAACAACATATAAACAAGTTTAATGAGTAATTTCTACAAATACTTCAGCTTCTATATAAGAAGCCCTCGAACCACTAAAATAGTTATACAACATCAGTGAGGACAAGGGCAGTGATAGACTTGAATGGTTTAAAAAAGTAAAGCTACCAGACCTCAGCTGTGTTCTGATTATTTTCCTTGAATTTGCTTCCTTTTCATTGCTTTTTTTATACTGAGACATAAATAATGTTAAATTCCAGATCACCCATGGGTCTGAAATTTAGCTGTAACAAGGACTTTTGCCAACTTTTACAAAAGGATTTTGCTAACATGAAAGAAAAATAGCTCATACATAATAAACACTCCTCCTGACCCATGTTATCCTTTTGCATTTAAGGTCAAACATCTCTGAAAGGAAAAAAAAGATAAAGGGGATGCAGAGAGTCAGCTGCAACAACAACCCAAACCTCTGTGTGAAGGTCCTCCCGTTGGGGTTTTGATTTTTAGACTGTTCACAGCTGCCACTACATTTTTTACTTGGCCTGAATAACATAAATACTGGGCTGGTAGTGCTTTCCTTTACACTGGTGTAAATCTAGGCTGGAGCTCAAACCTTGACTTGACCACGCACACACTTTATCCCTGGGATCTCAGCAGGACAGCTTGTAGTATAAAATTAATCATGGGTGTAAATCTATGCAGGACTTCTGCCCAGTTCTCTGAATCTGACTCCAGACGACCTCAGAGCAGTTCCTATGGACTTTAGCTGGTGCAACACCGGCCGAATTTGGCTTAGTACATTCTGCTGTACCCATCACGGAGATTCTAGCCAAGAGCAGCTATTTGGTAATAAACTGATAGTTTTGAAATCCTTCCAGTTTTCTTTTTCTTAGTAATATGTCTCTCTGACCCACCAGAGAAAATACCTACAGGTTTCATAATCGGCTTGTTCTACTGCTGAACTGTTCATGTGTTTTGAATGGCCAAAGCAGAAGTTCTTTTTGCAGATAATGAGTAGAATACTTATCTCCTCCCTATATTAACTACTTTCTCCAAGCCCATGCCCTCATGGTTCATGGAAGAGTGGTGAATATCTAAAATGGGGTGAGAGCATGCTGGAGACAAGGTATGGTGTGGCCAATTTCAAATTCTACTGATGGTTAAGTGAAGATGCTAAAAATGCACTTGAAAGAGGACTGGCTGCTTTAGAAGACTGGCAGCAGGAAAGAGCTTCTGGGAAGTTGGGGGCTGCTCTGAGTCCACATGCTGGGTCAGAGCATGGCCAGGCTGAGGAGGCCAGGCTGTCCCCTCCCTGCCACCCTGCGAGCTGCCTGGCATGTCAGGGCCAGGATGAGATGTGTGAACCATGACATGAAGCTGGCCTTGGGGGGGTCGCTGTTCTGGCAGCCCACCAGGCTTTCCCCTAGGTGCAGTCAGAGGAAACATCAGTTTTCAGAGATTTTTCTCATCCAGCGCACTCTCTTTTGACCATTTTCTAGAGTTTGGGCAAGCCTGACTCAGCTTTTTAAAAAGTCATCTCTTCTATCTGTTTTGATGCAAAAAAAAAAAAAAAAGGAAAATAATAAAAACTCTACATACAAAACCATAAAGTGACCAGTCCCTGCAGTACAGCCCGCTCATTGCCATTGCCATATGCTTCACCTCATCCCTAGAAAAATCCATGTTATGAAGAGCGACTGCTCAAGTTTGCAGTGAATTAGGGGGAGGCTGTACTCACATGAACATATGCCGATCTTCATGCATTGTGGCATGCCCTAACGCTGGTTCTCATATGGAGACAACTTTCTTTGTATTTCCTACAGTTGGTGATTACTGTATTGACATTTTTAGACTCTGCTGCTGCTTAGCTGAGCTTTGAGGCTTAGCAAGGGCCCTCAGGAAGCATGCAATACATGTCCCAGGAACCCAGGTCTGAAGGCTATCATGAGAGCAGTGGCTCCTCCTCTCAACTGCTGAGAGCCAGGGTGAAAACTAGTTATTCCGACATGCCAGGTTGGTTGACACAGTCCTGTGTTCTCCTGAGCGGACCAAGAGGACAACCCTCCAGCCAGGAAGCTGAGATGCTTAGGTCCCCCACTGGTCATCACCCCAGCCAAAGGGGTGTTGGTCCCCTCCATGGTCCTCAAGCCCAGCTTCCCTGGGCTTCCTCCACCTACCCTCTGGTAGGGGATCTGCTTCCTCAGAGGAGTACGGCACCCTTTGATGCTCACTGCTGTGCTGGCGAAAGGGCTGAATTCCTCTTGTTTCTTGAAATAAACTTGCAAAACCCTTGACCTTCCTGAGCTGGAGGAATATGTTTACAGATGGTTTAATTCCATTTGTCTTCCTGAGCGCGTGAGAGAGACGCCAGTGTCGTTAAGGGAAGGGAAGCCGGGGAGTTGTGTGACCAGCACATTTTGGGATCAGAGGTAAGATGCCAGCGATTCCCATCCACTCTGTAATTCCCAATAATTTGGGGGGGAGGAGGTGCAAGAAAAGGAATTATTTAATGGAATCCCTGTAATTTTTCCTTTATCTAGTTCATGACACTGTAGTATGCCAGAAAAAAAATAATAATATTTTTTGTATTATGTTGTCTATACTTGCAATGTCTTCCAGGACACTGGTGCTTGTAGCATTCTAGCAAAATATCAGGAGATAATTCTGCTGCAGCTCTTTTCTAGTGTTACACCATCTCAACTGAAATTCACACTTGTGTATTTGAAGTCAGGGTAGCCAGAAGAAACAAAGCTTACCAAAGGACAAAAGAGGCAAAGCACAAGGAGGGGAGGTTACTAAATTCAATGGTTTACCTAAATTAAAGTGTATAGCTTTATTAAAGGCCTTAGCAGCTGGAAGAAGCTCTTTAAGACAGAAACCATCTTTGCTCTGAGGCTGTAGTGCTCGGAAGTCTCATGGGTGTCATCACCAGGTACTTGTAATAATGTCACCATTTCCAGGACTCTCATCATGAGCAGCATGGCAGGAGAGGAATTGCTAAGGGTAGCTGACTGAGGATAATGGATAGTAGGATGAAATTGAGAGGAAAAACTTAATTGGAATTAACTAGCTGAGAAAAGCCTCTTGATCTGTCAGACAGTGAAATTGCCTCCCAAGAGCAATGGTATGGTCCCAACCACGTGGGCATTTAAAGCCAGTCTAATGCCTATGATTCCCTGAGTTAACTGGAGTATCTCAATAATTGGAACTGACACAAAGATTTATCTCCTTTGATTGACTAGCTTTCATAGAGCCTCATCTCTTTGTGGTACTGCACAGAGCTTTCAGGGCAGCTGTTTGCACTTAAACTGCCAGAAGCTGACAATATGTATCCATTTCAGCTCTTCAAATGTGTTCTTTGAAAAAACACTTAAATCACTGGACTAGACACTACTAATCAGTCTGCAGGAAAATGGAGCATCCTTACCTGGGGCTCACTGCTATAAATCTTCCCGTGCCAATGCTCAGTTATCATACAGCAGTAGAGAGCCATTTAGGTGCATTACTGCCAAATGCCCAATCAACCTGAAAAATTGGACTGATTTTGGACATGACAATAAAAGGAGAAGGTGTTTTGCCAAAGGGATAAAAAAAAAATTGTTGGTATTTCAGCAGAAGCTCCCATTTACAATAGAGCAGGATTAGTCACACTAAGATGATGGCAATGATAATCCCATGCTGATTTCAGAAAAGACAGTGTGTGGCAGGAAGCTGGCCCTAAAGGCTGAGGTTTGGAAGGAGGTTTTGCCTTCAACGTTGCCCGTTTACCTGCTGTGTGACCTTGTGCAATGGCAGCACATCTCCTCCTTTGCTCTGTCTTCTGCGATTCAGCATAGCTCTTTGGAGCAACACCTTCCCCCCATGTGTTGGTCCTTTCTAGAGTGTGCAGACAGGACCTGAGGCATTGAGATGCCTCTTTGGCTGTGGTGAAGTGGAGGGCTTTGGAAATCGGAATTTATGGAAATATTGACTCTCAAGCTGATTAGTGTATGAGATTTACGAGATATGCCTAAACGCGTTAGGTCAGAAGCAAATAGAGGAGTAAGCTACTGCTACCAAATATGAAATCTGCTTGGCATGTTTGCTAATTGCAGCACCTGGACAAGCTTCAGGTAATAGCTCATGGCTGTTACTTCATGCTTGCAAGGTTATAGGAGGACTGACTCACAGCCTGATTTCTCAGCTTAGGGACACAGCCCCTCACAGCACACCAGCCTTTGGGCACACATTGATGCAGGGGAAGGTTACGCGCCCTCACTCTACAGGGAGAGAAGCCAGGGCAGTGCTGCTGACCCTCATGGAGGTTTCCTCTGACCAGGTCACTTCATCTCTGGCTGCTTCCTCCAACTTGTCCATTTGCTAGTCCAAAGGGCAGCTTCACTGGCCTTCCAGTGTCTGCCCCACCTGGAAAAAAGGGAGCTTTCTGATCTGAGGATTTCTCTGATGCTTCAAGGTGGCTGAAGTCTTGCTCTCCTGTCACCCCTTGGGTAGACATGCATGTTCTTGCTCCTCAGCAGGCTTCTCTGCTGGCCACAGCCACTGCCTGCAGGCTGACATGGAAGGGTACTGGGGTGAGAGACATTTCCTCTACACCAGGATGTATATATGTGAGCGAGAGAGATTGTTTTCTTGCTTACTCTCCCTATTGCTTCTTGGCTTTGCATGGTGAGAAAAAGGAAGCAAGAGAGCCAAGCAGATGGGAAAATAGGAGGTGTCCTCCCCAGGAGACACAGCCGCAGCCCCTTGTGGGAGCCTGCAGCCCAGAAGGGACATGGGCACCAGTGGGGGGTTGCAGATTTGGGAGGTGGGGCAGATTCTGGGGTTGGAGATTCGAGGGTTGGATCTAGAATCTTTAAGGTCCTTTCCAACCCAAGCTGTTGTAGGGTTCTATGGATATGGCACTGCACAGCGGAGAAGCAGTGCTCTCACCTCGCTGGCTGAGAGACACGGGCTTCCAAGCATGTACAAACCAGTCATCTCACTGTGCCAGCTGCATCCCACTCACCACTGCCTGTGGTTTCTGGAAGGTGCTGAGCTCCTCTCCGTTTCAAAGCATTTCTTTTTCCCAAGCTTTTGAGTTCTTCAGGTGTGGAGAGCTGCTTTGCCTTTCTGTATGATCAGTTGTATTGTAATGCCTCTGCTGTTCACTGCCTAAATGAGACGTAGTTAGGGGAATTAATGTCAATGAAATACACTTATGTTTTGCCTGGGATAGTGCCATAGTATAGCACTATGAGGATAATATTCTGATTTACTTTTGAAGAGCAAATGGTTATAAAGGAGTTCATATCTCCTGGGAGCATTCTTTTTCAAACCGGTCTTTCTTCTGCTACCAGAAAGTTGAGTTGAATGTATCTATACAGATCGAGGGAGAAAATGTTGAAAGTTTAAACTGAAAAGGAAAGTTGACAGAAAATGGTTATTTCAAGATTTAAAAAAAAAAGGAAAAAAAAAAAAAGGACAAGGTTAAAAATACATTTTTAGAAATTTAGGCTTTGAGTAACATCTGCAAAGCTAGAGCCAAGTGGTGCCACAAGGAATTTTACATAGATGTATATTCTTTATTACACTTATCCATTAAGTTTCCTTATTCCTTCTACTGTTTGTAAAATCTTCTCAGTAGATCACATGCTGAGCCTGACTGTCTCTGCATGTGAGCTCCTGGGTTATCAAGTGAATCCTTTTCTCAGAAGAAAACAAGCCTTCAGTCTGGAATGCCCCCGTTGAACCAGCTGGATGTGGACTGGCCAGGGTCAGCCCTTTAGTGGAGAGGCATGGACCAAATCCAGCCGGTGGTGACCACCAAAGCGTCCCAGGAGAAGAACGTGCTGTAAGAAGCCCTGCTTCTGGCCCTGCTGCCGGTTCAAACACACCGCAGTGGGAGCAGCAAGCAGCCTCTGTATTTGCCCTCCACTTGGCTCGGGAGGGCTTTGCTTCTGCCCCACCGTTCCCAGGCTGGTTTTCCCACACCTGGTCTCCTTCAAAAAGCCCTTGAAGAGCGCTGGCCTGAAGCTGCCAACTCATGTTACAAGCCACAGATCCTGATGTAAGAGTGAAAATAAATAGATATTGGTTGTAAAATGATGTAGTCTTTATGAAATCCAGCTAGACTGCTTGGCATTTAATAGCACCGATCCTGAATTACACGTCTGGACTAAGCACGGTGCAGAGATGAATTTCCTTTAATTTGTTCCAGAGTAACTCACCATTTAATTTAACTGAGCAGTTCCTTGTTCTCCTATTCTGGAATGATGGATTGTGAAATGCTCTCCTTTAAATTAATCCAGACGCTTGATTTCTGTCAGCAGAGTAATCTTTCTCAGTGGTATGCTAAGTATGCTTTTAAAAGGTATGGTGAATATGAATGCTATGCACTTGGTTGATGATTTAAGTGTTTACACTTTCCAAATGTCGCTGAAAGAACAAATATGGCTTAGCTGCATTTTTCATAACCTTTCAGAAGTGGTCATTCAAATAACATCAAAAGGACTTAAATGGATTTCTGAATGTGACGGTACAAGTGAGGGCAACTCCCCTCTCATCAGAGATCCATCAATTTGGAATGGGGCTGAGCAAAGCTTATAATATTTCTGATTGCAGGGCTTCCATAGATCATCCAGAAAACTTTCTACTGGAGCCATTAATGGTAAAATATTTCATGTGGGTGCTGTCACTGCTTGTGCTGGCTTCATGTTGCAAGGGAGCGGTGCCCATTTTTCTTTTTTTTTTTTTTACTTTTGCTGTTTTTACTTCTTAAAGATGAAGTGGGGCATTTCTGGAGAGGCGAAAAGACGGAGTGTATGAATGCTTTTTGTTTCTATACTGTTTCCTTTACAAGAACTGCAAAAAAGTTATAGTGGAGTTGAGTAAGTGATATTGATGTAAACCATCCCATCAGGTCCTATCAGCCCAGATACTTCCTCACTCTGTGTTATCAGAGGTAAGGACTATCCAAATACCGCAGCTAGAAACTTCACAGCATTCCCTGGGTCCAGCTGGAACCTGACAGCAATAGTTATTCTTAAACGTGGGAAGACAAGACAAATCCTCCTGTCACTGAAATATGTGGCAGCGCTTTTTAGGCAAAGGTAAATATCCCAAAACTTTTAGAAACACATGAAGTGCAGCACACAATTGCCTACCCATTCATTCTTGGCAGGTTTATTTTACACCTACAGGAAATGGCATGTCTGACAACTGACCTTGGCTGAAATCTGAGTTCCTACTTTGTCTGTAGGGGCAATGCGTTGGAAAGGGCATTTGGAATCAGAAGGCTTGAGTCCTTTTACTTCACTGCCAGTGGTAGACATAGAGATGGTATCTTCTCTGCAAAACAGATTTAGATCTTACTGAGAAACATGTAAAAGGCTTGTATTATCCAAAATATGAGGTCAAGATGCTTTGCAGAATGTGAGAAACAAAGTTCTGCAAGGGACAACTTACAAGATGATCGCCTGTGCTAATGTCCTAGTATTGACAGGATAATGGACTTTTTTTCTTGGCATGCCTTTTATGTATGGAATGCATACTTGACTTGTTGCTTTGCCTAGGTAGCTAATGTGTACCTTATACCTTCCCAATCTATCTCTGCACCAGCCTATGAGATTCAGCTCAAGGAATTTTGTGGCTATTTGGCAAGCAGAGGAAATGGCATGTGTATTTTCTACTCTTCTGACTTAGCCATCTTTATCTGCCTCATGGCTTAAAAAAGAAGGTGAAGAATTGAAGTCTGCTTCATACGTCTTGCCAGCCCTCTCTCAGGACAACACATACTCTTGTGACCTGCCAACTCCACATCCTATAATAGCCTACGCTGCCCAGCCATCTAAGGAAAAACTGTTTGGCTCAACAGGCTGGGAGTTGTGCTGCGCCTGGACACAAACAAGAGTGTAAGCGGGCTGGCACCAAGCTTCACTTCAGCCTCAGGCCAGGACTGGGTACTGCTGAAATCTGAAGTCAGCTAAAGCAAATCAAGGTCTTTTGATCTGAAGTGCTTTTATGGGTTTTAGTGGTTTGGGTGGTTTAGTGTCAGTATTTCTTTTTTGAACGTCTTAACAGCAAGCTTCTTCAAATTCATAATGTGTGAAATACTCTTCTTTTGAGTTTTGAAAATACTTTAAAGCAAAGTAGTTCAATAATCATCCCAAAGACTTAAAGGTCTTAAAAACCTTTAAAAAAACCTTAAAAATCCTAAACTGGATTTATCTTCACTTCACGCAGCTGTGTGATAGAACCATTGGCTCGGTTAATGGTCAGACCTAGGCTTACAGCCTTTCTTAGCTTTGTTAGCCAGGATGGGTGCGTTCAGCTCCTCTAGGAGGGGAGCTGGGAGAGGCCGCAGGATCTGATGGGACCAAGACTGGGTGTTGACGTCTTCACTAGTGACTTTGGATCTTCTGTTACCCCCTGAAATGCAAATCACGACTAAACCATGATTAAGGCTTGGTGCCTCAGACAGTTGTGGACCCTTATGGACCCAGCTTGTCTCCCAAAGGACTTTTTGCCGGGGTGCTAGGAGCATCCGGGGTGCTCGCCAGGGGCTTTGCAAACGCTGGTGCGAGTCGCAGGTCACTCGGTGAGCTGCCGCCGTGCTCCGCTCGTGTTGGGCCAACCAGCTCGGGCACTCTTGACGTTTCTGGATGTCTTCTAAACATGAAATGCTGATAGAAATGTTCTTTAAATATTTGTGAGTTATTTAAAAATAGTGCGTCAAATAAGCAGCCTTGTGACGCCCGACAGATATCTGGCTCAGCCGGGTGCTTCGGAGAAGAAGGAAGAGGTCAGCACGAGTTATGTACACAACTTAAACGCTGACGAGAGACACGCTGGATCCATAAAACACAGAGCAAAACGAGTCCCCGCCGTTGGAAAGCCCCCGTGCACGTGGGGCCCCGCAGCACGGGAGTTTGGTGACGCTGAGCAGTCGCAGCTGGGCTGGAGCCTGCCCCGGGGGATGCTCGGCCACCCCCCAGCAGGTCCACGGATGGGGCAGGAGGTGGCCACCCGGGGTCTCCTGGTGCCTGGTAGGTGGGGGAGCATGGGTGACAGCAGGGACATGAGGGGCAGGCAAACTCTGTGGGTGCTGACAGGCATCTCTGCCCAGCGTTTGAACTATTTCCCCCACGTGGTACCCATCTGCGTTGTTAGGAAGCTAAGTTTTAGGAAGCTCAAGGGTATGAATTTGCAATTCAAGGCCTTTCAGCGGTTTCTTTTCAGTATTATCAGACAGAGCATTTTGGGTAAGGACAGGTGGGTGCTGGGAAGAGGGGAAATGGGATTCTTGTGACAGATGTGAGAGCTGGACATGATCTATTAATTAAATACTTATTTGATGAGCTTTAAAATATTCATAAAAAGTTCTAGAAGCTGTTTTCATATGTGAAGGATTTCCTCTTCTTTCAGTAAACAGTTACCATGTAGAGATTGAAATGAGCTACCAGGCATTGCTGAGATACATTATAGTCTGTTAAAGAGGCTGACCCTACTGCAACATTTGAATCCAGTTTTATGTTGCCTTTAAATTGATTTGACACCAATTCCAGACCTAATGTAAGAATGAGATATATGACTAGAGCACCACTGTCATCTTTCCAAGGTTGCCCCACTTTTTAGAATTGCTGCAAAGGAAATTAGTTCTGAAACATTCAGAGTATTGATCTGTTTCTTGGCTCTTGTCACAATCTGTATAATGGGTGCAACAGGAGAGCCTCTGTAGTTACCTGTCTAGAGAGCACATTTTGTACATTTGGAAAATGGAATTACAAGTTACTACTGCAAATTTTATGCTTTGCCTTTCTGATCTGTAGTCTCTTGCCCTCCCCATCCCCTTGCCATTGGTTGCTTTATTCCTGTTCTCTTTGACATGTTCTCATTTAAAGTGCCAAAGTGAAAAGCCAAAAAGAGTCTCAGCTTGTCAAGCTGTTCTATTTTTCAGATGCATATGCTACATCTACTTATGGTATATATTGAGGCTATTTATTGAAATATTTTGGCTACTATTTCTCCCAAATGGCAGTTGCATTTTCAGGAGTTTATTATTGGCCTAATGTAAGTGATTCAAATGAAAAGTTTAAGCATATGTCATGGAAAAGAGTAAAAAAAAAAAAAGCACTGAGAAAGAATTGCAGTGTTTTCTGGAAAGTTCTCAAAGATTTCAAAGAATTATTTGTTGATGATAAACTTGAGCTGGGAAAACAGCAAATGACATAAATTATATCATAAAATTAGTTCATAATAGAGAATGATAGATTTGGCTCAAATTAACCACCATGCTTTTTCCCTTCTCTCTTGTTGACGCATTCCTGGAAATAGATTGGTAAACACTCATCAAATATCTTTGGAAATAGTTTCAGCCTATGGCGGGGGATGCAAACTGCTTGACGTTGCTGTGATATTAGTTGTTCATATTGAACAGCAGATTTGCTAGCTGTAGGTAACATCTATAAACCCAGTTATCCATCTGAGCAAAATTATGGTTTCACAAATGTTTGCAGATAATGAAATAAGAATGTGAATATGGCCAAACTGAACTATTGTGCAGAATTCCAGTAAGTAGTTGTTAAATCAGTTTAATCAACATTCTATCAAAACCTCATTACCTTTCAGACTTTACTATTCTAATAAGCAATTTCACCAATAAATTCTCAAGATTTCCAAAGTTTATATATTCTAGTGCTTCTTATTGGTGCGAGCTGTTGTGCCTAGCTCTCCTGTAATAAAACACGTCCTTTGCATCACATTGCTCACATCGGTGGCAATGCTACATTGATGGTAATAGTGCAGACCACCAGTTCCAAAATAGTGAAATTCAGATGTCTTTAATTCTGTGATATTTATTTAGCTCAAAAGCAGGAAGTTCTTAGAAAAAATCCCAAGGAAACCCATTCTCAGGAGATTTCTAACCAAGCAGATCTGACCGCATGTACAGATAAGCTTGGGATAGTCTTAGATCTAGCATGACACTTGCTTATTGCTGCTTCCTGAGCTATTAAGACACACTGTTAGAAACCAGCAACTGCCTTCTCATGTATAAAATCAATCTGCTAAAATTAGAAGGTATTGGCATTAGCTGATTGGCAAAAGATTGACCTGTCCAGCTGCTTTGATTTGTTGCTGGAATGAGCATCCACTGGATGTTTGAGGAATCCTCTGTCCAGCAGCTCTGTTCAACAGCTTAGACAGAATGAAGATAGGAAAAAAAAACAAGTACAAAGCACTATTTTGCTTTCCTGGTCAGGCAAGAAAGAGCTGTTTTTCAAGAATGATGACTGAAAGAGGATTCAGAGTTTGGATACAGATCCTGTTCAACGTGGTTCACAGCAGTATCACAGCAATGTCTGAATGCTGGAGGGAAGGACCTGTCCATCTGTATGTTCCATCACCTGCTTCACAAGGGATGGTGGCATGCTACAACGTCTTGAGGAAGTTTCGTCTGTGAGGCTGTTTCCCCGGGTACCGAGGCCAAAGGCCGGTGCAGCGGTGGTGCTGCCACCCGAAGGGTTTGTCTCCGCACCCACCCTCTGCCGCGTTGGTGAGGATGTCCTTGTGAAGAGCCAGTGGGTGGGTAGATTTCAGAATCACTTCAGAAAACATAGGACATCACTGACTACAGACTGCATCTCAGATTTGAGACAAAGATGAGCTGATTTTTTCCTTAACTTCTTCCTCCATTAACATTTAAATGTTGGACAGTGGCATCTGAGTGCCGCTGTGAACTCCATCTAGTTCACCAGGAGCTCCCTCAGTTAAGTACCATTTATACCAGAGTGTGTATATTAGGTACTCAAAGTGAATTTGGTAATCTGGGCGGGAATGATCACTTGCTGCTGGATTTCCTTCTCTCCACAATTTTTTTTTTTCAAAACCTGTGTCTGGTAGACTCAAATTCATAACCAGCACAGGCATTTTTCAGCAGCAGTGGGGCGTTATATTGAAAACCTGAGCAGGCACCCCAGGGAAACACAACAATCCCCATCTCTGTTTGGAACTGGCATGCCCCAGTACCTGGCAAATCACTCTTCACCACCTCCATGTCAGAGTCCCATCAGGCTTACCTGCCAAAAGCAGATGATGTATCCAAGGAGGCAGTTAGCAGTGGGAAGAGGGGCTGTGAAAGAAGGCTTTGTGAATCAAAGCTGGTTACAGTCTGTTGGCTTCTTGTGTGGGAAGAGTTGAAAGAAGATATTTTCCATATAATTCCATGCATATTAAGTAGTGGAGCTTCATATATTTCTTGATGTTTTTTCTCCTCCCATGTGATCATCATTGCATTTTGAGTAATGTCTTTGGCAGGGATTGCCACTGTCCAAGCAGGACACCGTGTTCAGTGCCTGAACAGGACCCGGCACACGTCTCTGAGGCTATGCCATGGCTTGCTTTTTTGGATTTGCTTCTCACATGAAACCCCTCTAGGGTTCCCTTCTAGGGAACATGTTATTGCTTCAGAATTTTAATAGACAGAGTAGCAGATCCTAGCCTGATTGCTTTGCTGGGAGAAGTATTTTGTCATTGTTGAAATAATACTACTTCAAACAAAAAATAGGCATTAGTAACAGTGAATCTGTAAGGGGCCATGTGTGGTGCATGTGAAAAGGGTTAAGAGTCACCTATTCCCAAATATCTTGGGTCCAAATATAAACAGGTGTGATATAAAAGCTTCCTCAGGACCATTTCAGCAGCTTGCTTATTCATTTCCTTCGCTAGCTGGAGTGTAAATAAACCAAGCACAAGTATTCTTATGATTCTAGAAATGCACTTTAATAACAGAGATGGCACAACCTTTCAGAGAGTGTACTTTACTGAGAGTAGAAAACATAAGAAATTACAAGCAACAACCATATTTTTTCTTCAAGCCATGCAAAAAGATTTTTTTTAAGCTTCAACAGCTAGAAGTTGCTGTTATTTGAATTCAGTATGCTTTGAAACCAATTCTATTTATCCAAAACATTTACTACATTTTGGTAGAAAGAACTGAAATTAAGCCTTCAAGGTTGCATTATCAGGTAGTTGGGGGCTTTCCTTCCTCAGAGACTTCTGTCTGTGAAGACAGATTTTGTGGAGCCGTGTTCCTCAAGCACCCAGGCCAGTACTCTGCAGTGGTAATGCTTTTATTGAGAGACTTCAGAAGCATTCGTAGCTCTGCCTTTAGTGTCACCTTTGCTTTCCTGATTGTCTCTTAAAACAGGAGAAAAAGATGAGTGATTGAGAAAATCAAAGGGTTTACTCTGCTCTTTTTTCTCAGTTGGCAGGGGGTCAGAGCTGTGATTTTGCTCTGGGTAGCCCGTTCTCTGCACCACACAGTTAAACTCCCCTGGGCACTGCTGCCAGGCGGGAGGGTTTGACATAGACACACATCCCTGGAGGGGAGACTCCTCAGGGAACTCCGTGCGCCCACTACAAGTGCATTTCTCCTGAGCTTTTTCAAGTTAAATGTTCTTGGTGAATCTATGAAACAAGATGTTGCATTCTTTATTGCTACATTCTCTCACCAACATTTTAGGAACTTCACCAGTTCTGCAAGAATTCTTCAATTTGTTTAGTCTAACCATAAAAGTTTCTTGAGAAAATCCCTGGAATTCATTGTGATAGCATAGTGTTTTCCTCTTTAAAAAATGCTTGACTTCTAACAACAGAAGGCAAAAGCTGAGTTTCAATTTGGGATTTGACCTGCTGTAATGTGAAGCAGATCGTACAATTTTAATGGAAATAGGGGCACAGGGATTTAAAGGAGTGAAAATCAAACCAAGTCATTGTCACCTGCTGGACAAAGCAACACCCCATGCTGTTTTCCAGGATCAGCAGTTCCACAATATTTCCTTTTATAACAACATGGAGTAGTTGTGATTATTGTAGCATCAAGTTAACAGCCATATAGAAGGACCGACTTATTCTAAGGGCTACAGGAGTAACAAGGATAATTTACCTTTCCCTTAAAAAAAAAAAAAAAGAGTTTGTGTTTTATTCTTAGTTGAGGTATCTGATATTAAAAGGGGAATTCTCCCTGGTTTTTATTTTGCAGGGATTTCTAAAAGATGTAAGGGGTACATTTCCTGCCACCGTGGGTTGCTGTGACCTAATTGTTGAAGGTTGAGTTTGAAAAGGAAGAAATAAAAATGAGAATTGATGATTACCTGACCTTGTTCTGGACCAAAATCCATAGCGGGAGTATCTCTAGGTTTCAGGTCTGTGTTTCCTAGGTGAGCTTGGAAATGTGAGAGCTTTATCTGCTGCAGGTTTCACTGGAAGGTCACGGTGAAAACAGCCAAGTAAAGTTCATTGGGAGACAGAGAAAGTACTATGAAAACTATTTAAAAGCTGTTAGTCATCTTTTAAGATTTTGATGGTGAATACTGTAAAAAAACCCCACTCATGTCTGAGTGGATTTGAATGACAACAGTCCAAACAAACCATGAGGATGTGTTTGTTGTAATCCGACAGCCTTTTGACTGACTTGGAGCCACACCATTTGTTCTTGGGTTTTAGAGAAAAAAGAAATCTGCTGTTAATTTCAGGGGGGCATTGAATGTGCTTGTTTTCTCATATTTCTGTTCTCACACAAATGCTTTCTGACAGAAAGGCCAGAATGGTAACTAGATGCTACTTTTCTAATATGATGGGTTAATCTTTTGTCTTTCTCTCAGTATCACCTTAGTGTAGCCAAGAATCTGTTTTTAACAATATTGTTTCCCTCTTTTTAAGCAAGGTTAAAGACTTTATTCAGCTTACTCTTGTCACAGGAGAAGAAAAATAGTCGTGCAACCCAGGTTTTCACTCATACATCTTTGCTCCCTGAAATACACATCCAAGCAGTTTGTCTAATCTGCCTTGCCTCGTAGATGATAAAGTTTCAGTCTTTGTCCTTGGGAAAATACTTTTCAATCAATGGATTTCCTTGCCAGGAAGTTTTTGGGTTTGTTAACCTGTTTTTTTTTTCTTAATTTTATCTGATTATTTCCTATTTCACATCCTTTTCTATTGAGCTTATTAATTTTCTTCCTTATAACTGACAATTCTTCCCCACTAGATCTAATATTCATCTCTTTTAACTCTGTCTCAATGTATTGCCTGTGTTTTGTTCTGCATTTTTCCTCCCAGTCGGTCTAACTCCTTAATTAATCATGGAGCTTTTCTCTGAACAACTTGTTTCCATAGAAATATCTTTCTAGATGACTACTAGTATAGTCACAGCTGAAGTTATATTTCTTGATCTCCTATCTTAACTCAAGATCCTCAGCAAGGAAAATGGAAAACAATTACTTTGGCCTCTTACTAAGAGAAAGTCAGAAATGAAATTCCACTCAGCTTTGATTCCTGAAAAGTGTTAGTTGTGGGAGGCACCGGGAAGAAAGAAGTGAGGTGATCTCTCATGAATGGATTTGCATGGGAAATATTCCAGTGACATCAGAGTTAAAATATGCAAGAAGCTTGGCTGTAATGAGATGTGACTCCATTTTTTGGCACAGTGCCTGACTGAAATAACTTCAATAACTTGGGGGTTTTCTATAGTTTTGGTTAAGTAAGAGTGAGGGATTTAGAAGCGGCAGGCTCATTTTTGAAAATGAATAATTTGGTTCATGCAGTATTTTTTTGAAGCTGTTTAAAATGACCGGCTCTGGGATTATCTTTCACCATATTTGAGCAATCTCGGTGTCTAAGCAAGGTGGAATGTAAAGGACTTGGAGATGCTGTGTACAGAATTCGTGCTCTACAGTGGTCTGATGGTTGGGGTTCAGTGAAGTTGCGTCAGCTCATAACGCAACACATAGAAATGTTCAAGAGAGTCTTCAGTAAGTGTAAGTGGTTTCAGAAAAGAGGAAATCAAGCACTAATGACCGTTTGGGGAAAAGATCCCATTTTCCAGGCTTCATTCCCAAACAATAGTGTAAGCTTTGGGGCTGTAGTGATGTTACTGGGTGGTCCTTGGTGAGCTGCACAGCTGGGAACGGAGAAGTCCAGGTGAGCAGGTAATCGATTTTCTTGTCCTCTTTCCCTCCGGCATGGAAACCTCCACTGGCAGCCCCACAGGTCTGTGGCCAGGCAGCTTGGCATGGAGGGTTTGGTACACTGTGAAAATACCCAAATGCCTCTTCTGGAACTGAGACATCGTTATTCCAGATATCCTTGTGAAAACAGTAATTCCTAGTTCAGGTATAGGTGCAAAGGACTAGCTTCTGTAGGGTGTAAATTTACTGGGTGGGGACTGGATCTCCTCTAGTCAAAGGCTGATGGAAGGATTCCCCAGGTTCATTGTACTATAGGATGGATAAAATGAGCAAGAGAGGGGAATGTGATTCCTTCCTGAGAAGCCTTCAGAAAGTCTTCCCTTAATGCTGTGTCAGCCTGAAGTAGTCCCCCCATAAGACTTTCTGTAGGTTTTTTCTTGATCAGTTACCTACACACCACCTGGAAGCTTGCTTTAAGTTTATTGTTAAAGTAACTCGACTATCTAAAAGAGAGAGAAACTGAACATTTTCAGGCTATGCAGTGTCATCTCATAGCAAATCCCCAGAGGAAAATGAGAAAGAGAAACTGCATGGTCGAGTTGGAGCATTTCTGTCATATGGAAGCAGTCTGCTGATGTTATCTCCAGAATTAAATTATACATTCTGTCTTCCTATCCCAAGCACATAGCTGAGAATTTAATCAGTGCAGGGTGTGTACTCTTTGGTGCTTTGGGTGGGTCTGGCAAAAAGCATTTTCTTCGTTAATCACAGCTAGACACCATATATCACACTTACCTCCATTTCATTTGTATTGTGTAGCCCAGTGATGATATCTAACATATTTTTTATTGTGCCATATAAATTACCCATTTTGGAACCAATTGCATGAAAAATAAATCATAAGTCTGTGCAAATTTTGCACTTGACTGCTATATGGAAAACAAATCTGATGCTAGTGAAACACACCCATAAATTGCAACTTCATTAGGGTATAATGAACCCAAATGAGATTGGAGTAAATGAAATTAAGAGAACAATGTGTGACTTTGCTTCCTAAATCTTCATTTTGAAAAAAGAAAACAGATACAATCCAGAAAATTTTTGCTTATCCACCGCATTCAATCTCCTTTTTTTTTTTCGGCTGTGTTTTAGGTTCCAAACTGTAAGAGCCTAAATATTACAAGAAGTTTTCATACAGGAGTTTAGAGCCTGAGCTGGTTATCTGGAGCTGTTCATAGAGTTTGTATTATTGTTTGACCTCTGTAAATTTAACACAGGAACCCACCTGTGCCTGCCCTATAAAACAGTAATGCCTAACAGTCCAGCAGCTATAAAGTTATTACTGATTTAAAATTAACTCCCAGGGAAATAATTTTAAATGTTTTAGCACTTTTTATATGCTCTTCAAAGTCCAGCCTCCATGACACTCTGTACCTTGCAGAGGATCCCTGCATGTTGGTTGTTCAGGTTATAAAGGCTAATCATATATCTTTATTAGAAATCTACAAGCTCATCTTGGCTTAAGAATCAGGTTTTCTTTTTTTCTTTTTAAATTTAATGTGACAAAATAGAGGATCTACAGCTTTTTGGAGGAGGGGGCTATATTAGGTTAGGTCAGTAAAACAGTGTCATTAAAAGCACAAAATAAACTCATAGCAGCAACGAACTACAGTAAATGCAGAGAAATTCAGTCAATTGCAAAGGTCACAATGCATGCTAATGTTTTTAGCACACAGATTCATTGCTCAACTGCATATGAACTTTTCAGACCACAAACTATTTTTGTCTAGACTAAGTCTATATAAGCAAAATAAAAGTAAAGGTTCTGTCTGTGAAAATGATGGTGGCAAGGGACCTCATTGCAACACACTAACCGCACTGTGTGGCTGGGTCCCAGCTCCCTTTCTGTCCCCTCTGAACTCAAGAAGAATGAGTATGGCACCAGGCACAGCACCTCCTTGGCAGGATGAGACCCCAGTCCTGAGTTCTCCTGTGCAGGGCAGCAGCAACGCCATTCAAGGTATTTGTTAGGAAGGAAAAAGATGGAACAGTAGCTAATTTTGTAAAAATTTGGCTAATCCATCAGAATGGATTTTGAGCCTGGTGGGTTGGGGGAAGTTGGGCTGTAG
>JAHREE010000308.1:4061079-4101351 GCA_033628505.1 Tringa tobata | reverse complement strand
GGGGGCTGTTCTTTGGGGTGAGGGGATCGGAGCAGTGTTGGCCAGGTCCATGGACAGGAGGAGAGGCCAGGAGCAGTGGGCTCAGCTGGCTGTGCTGTGGTAGATGACATCCTTGGGTGAGGATTCAGGTGGGCGCTGCAGAGACCTCCTGGTCTTCTTCAATACTGCTGCTTTATTAGTGTATGACCACAGTGCCTGAGCTGTCTACATTTCAGATCAAACTCTTTTAGTAGTTGCTGCTTTTGTTTCATAGTTGGATGCATTTAGGAAACAGCAGATTTTCTGACTTTGCAGCATATCTTTGAATATCAGCAAATTTTATTATATTGACCAAGTAAGCTTTATTATATTGACCTGATCTCAACAGCTGTAAGCAGGCTCAGCGTAGCATACCTGCAGCAGGCCTGATAAACTAGCTTTCTTTGAAATAAAATCACTTACAGGCCAGCCTCTGTTGGATTAAACAGTTCCTAACATGTAGGTGGATTTTGTGTCACATGCAATGGTATTGTTGGCATTTTGTAGCATGAAGGAAATCTTAGTGCTGCATGATGAAAGAGCACAGACAATACGCTTGTTTTGGGTTTTGTTACTTCTGTGCTATAGGTTTATTGGTATTGTCTCTATTGGACACAAGCAAGTACCCTTCCTGTTAAAGTTTCTCTTAGGAATTTTACATCAAATATTTCTCAATCATGTACAAGGGTCCTGTAGAAAAACAGCCATAAGGAGCTTCTTCGTCAGAGGAATGTTGTATCCGTTCCTGCTTTACAGCCAGGAGGGCCGGAGCACAGAGAAGCAACGTATCTGGGATTAGACTGCAGGGAGCTGAATCCCCTCTTTCTTGCCCCATTTACTTGGATAAGAATTTTCAAGTGTGGATTTGGAAATTAGAGAGTTACACTCTCATTTCTCCTGAGGTTGACAGGAGTTAGATACCTAATTCCCTTGAGCCCGTTGAAATTCTTGTAAAGCACTGTGTTCTCTAACTTAGGTAGGAGCAATTAAAAGATTAGCTAATGCTGACAAGCCAGTTAATGTGGCCTGCAAAGAAAATGCCTTTAAACTTGTCTAGGTCCCAGTAACTGACAGGGGAGACGAATGACAAGAACCCGAGTAAAGATACTAATGCCACTTTGGGAGGCCTAGTAATCAGCTTGGGAAGCTAGTGCCAGGGAGCAGGATAAAGATGCAATTAAGGTTGCCACAAAGAAATGGGATACATTGCAGTTCCCAGCTGTGATAACTGAAGAGTTGGCTGTGGTTCCAAAACACCAGCATGATAGTAAAGCGGGAATGAGAGGACAAATATTTTGGCCTTTTCATTTTCCAGACATTTATGTTCACTATCTGCATGGACCCTAAATTATCCTGGAAAAATTCCAAGCCATAATCCTTTTTTTTTAACTCTTTCTCCAGTGGGTTAATAAAGTACAATTAGGCTTTTCTGTTTTGCATTGCACAAGGGACAACAAAATAAACATTTCCACTTATTTATGATCCAACTCAGGGACTTGTAAAACTGTCAAACTCCAAAAATTGAGTGCTTACCCTGGTCAGTGCAAACACCCTGCCTTGAAAGCATCACATTTGAGCCTACAACATTGAGTAGACAACATAATTAATGCACTCTGTAGTAAGAGGGGATAACTTACGAATCAATAATATAAATATAAATAATATAAACAACCTCAGGAGAACGTAGTTCTAGAGCAACAAATGCATTTTTCATGGAGTGTGTATAAAATGAAATACCTCATTAGCAGCTTTAAGGCATAGGAAAGTCATACAAATTTTTATAGCCCTACAAAGATGCACAGACCAGAAAGATGCAATGGGAAACTTGTGGTTTTATCTCCAAATGGACCCTGAAAAAGCCTTGTCAATTCCACCACTGCCGGCACAGCCAGTGATGACAGGATCTAAGTCACTGCATAAAGACCTCCCATCTCCCGGCCGAGGGTTCATGAGCTGTAGGAAAAATGCATCAGTCCTACCCTCTTTTCTGTTCTCCCGTCTCCAGGGAGGAGAGGCTGTGTGAGTGCCTCCTAGCTGGGCACGTTGGGCAAAATCTGTTCCTTTTGTCAAGCACTGCGCTTGCGTACTACAGAGAAGTGGGCAGGTAGGATCCTGGAGTAACTGATGTAGAGGTGCTGCAAACAGCAAGAAAGCCTCTCCAACTGTTTGCTCACTGGAATGGTTTTGCGTGATTCAGACTTAAATACAAAACTCTTTAATAAATCAAAACTGATCACCGTCTGATTCTTACCCGTCAAAACTGGAAAATTATATTGTATGAAAAGAGAAATAAAAGTAATACATTTACTGTGACTTTTAAAACTATCCTAAAGAAATTACTTTTAAATAGGAGACCTACAATGAGACACCTCTGTGAAAAATGGTACTTTTAGGCTAAGGTTTCACACTAATCTGAGCTCCCCTCAGGGTGGCAGGCCACCAGTGGGTGGTTGCACATTGCCATGCCTCTCCTTGCACCCACTGCCCTGCTCTTACAACTGGTGCTCACTGGAATGCATGGTAGCCAACTCGGAAAGCTAGAGCATCACAAACTTGATCATGCCCAAAAGTGAAGAGTGTCCTGCCAGTTTGGCTGTGTGGGCCTGCTGGCACAGGCTCAGCAGTGTTGGTGGAAGGAGGGGTGGGAGCATGAGGCAGGGGACAGGAAAGAAACAGGACTCCTGCTTTGGCAGCTCATCTGTGCAACTGGAAACTCATGCTGCATCCTGAGAATAAGGCTCATTGTACTTATGCTTTCAAGCAGAAATTTGTATCCTCCCATTTTACATAGAGCGAGTATTTTTGAAACGTTGAAGTACCATTTGACACTGTTCTTTAGTTGAATGTTGTGATCATCTTGTAGTAAGGCTGACTGGCCTGTTTCATATACAGCTTCTCGGTGGTTTCAGTTGCTGCCTCTCCCTTGTTCAGAAAGTGCTTCTTCTCGTGAGGAAAACATCTCAGAGACGATGCCTAAATCTCAGCAGAGGTGCCTTTTCATTATTGCAAGCATTTCTGTTAACATTGATGTTCATTCTGATAGGGGTTTAATACTTGTAGCATTCTGGTTCCTAAATTCAACCTTGATGAGTCTGGGTTTGCCCTCCAATCTGCAAACAAGACAGTGCTCAGGTGGGGGAATGCAGTTTTTCAGGTCTTAAGCCCAAGTAGATGAAGGAGAGGAGATGTCAGCCAAGCTGATGTAGCTCCTGGAGCTCTGAGGAGAAGGGGCAGCAGAGCACAGAATGGCACCAGAGTGGACAAAAAGGAACAGCAGTGTGGAGGGCAAGGTTTGCTGGACTTGTTTGGACAGGCGGGTGGTGGTACAGCCATCCTTTTGAAATCTGCTTTCAGTGGGACTGGACTGAATCCTCTTCAGCATAGAACGGACCTGTGTAACGTAGTACAGCTGTAGGATGGCACAGTGTATTGTTTCCCATAAACATCTGGTAGTAACCTATCACCCATAGCCCACGGGCAAACAGCTGCCTTGGCATGGAAATTTTGCTGGCAGCCTCTAATCTAAGGTAGAATATTAGACTTTAGAGGAAATGACTTACTTCTTTTCATCTCCTTAATTATGAAATCAGTTCATGAGAAGGAGGTGACATGTTTGGATTTCTCTGCTATTTTTGTTATGCAGATAATGCCCAAAAGATCTGTTAAAAAGTTGCTATCCTCTTGTATACATCTAGCTCCTGGGCAGATATGCTGCAATTGCAATAGTATTTGTGGGTGCTGCTCCATACTGGCTTTCTGAAGGTTCCCCCAGCTCTAGTTTCTATTCAGGAAGAGCTAACTTCTCTCCAACATGCATCTGACCAGCTATTTTAACATCGAGAAGAACTAAGCATTTGCTGTCAGCTGGTGCTTGTTAGTACATCTAATTGCTATCAGCTGGTGCTTATTAGTACATCTATTTTAACAGTTGGTCAGTAAACCTGAAAGATTGTTTTGTTGTGACCGTGTGACTGTAGAAATGGGAAAGCACATTCTAACTGGTCAGTGAGGCTGGCTGGGAAGGAAGGTGTGTGTCATCATTGCATGGTGAGGTGGAGCAGGCAGGCTGTGAAGCCAAGCTGGGATCAAAAGCTAGGGATGGGTCTTCTGCACAAATGGTTCATCTATACTATTTGTCTTGCCAAAGAAATAGTGTAAGGGTCCTCTCAATAGCGCCAAAGAGTCTTCAAGAAGGTTGTCTCTGCTTTTCCCGAAGGAATGTTAGGTAGGAAACTGACTTGGCAGCTTTTAAATGCATGTCTTTAAGTATCATGAAAGTTGTTGGAACTGTCATCATTACTTTAACACCTCCTCTACAGCAGGATTTATAAGTATCTGTTGCACGTTTATTAACAGTTCCTGCCCAAGGTGGGTGTATTAGTTAATGCTACTCACAATTATTGCTCTCTTACATCTCTGTGACTTTTATTCCCAGAGCTTTAGAATTCTTTGGGGTCCCAATGGAGAGCATTGCTGGGGTGCTTCGTCTGTATTCTACCATTACTATTAAATGAGTTTTCACTTGTCCTTCAGGCTATGTGTGCCATAAAAGCGAAGCAGTCCTGCGCATCGGTACTGAGTGCAGCCCCGTGGAGAGCAGTTATTTCCTTTTGAGCAATTATTTCTTATTTCCTTTTTATTTCCTCCTCTCATATTGATCATTATCATTGCAGTACAGGTTGGTCCGGGAATTCATTTTCATTAAAGTAGAATTCTAAGGCATCCATCATCCCTTTATGATTTCAATTTGCAGTAGGATTGGGAGGAGGCAGCTTAGATGTCTCTGAAATATACTGGTATCAGTTAGGACCCTTATGGTAATTATTTTAGCAATGAAATAATTGCAGTAAATCTAATGGCAAATAATTGTAGCCGTGCAGGTGAAGAACTTTTTAGTCCTTCATGTGTTGCCTCCTAATACAGACATGGCAACGTGGGGCTGTGCAAAGGTATGTTAAAAGGGCTGAAGATTTACATTAGCAAAGAAAATTCCCCCAGCTCCTCTGTCCTCCTATGGAAGAGGCCACCACTAAGTGTGACAATGCCATTGTATTTTCAGTCGTATTCGTTGAAAGTATTTTCTAGCTTGCTCTTACTGGCATCGCTGCCCATGGCCTGGTTTGCTCTAAAAATAGAGCTGTACTTTTAACCTGTTGGGGACTGAGGAAGCTCCGACCCTTACCCAGTCACTCTCCTGTCTGAGCTCAGGAACCCTGTGCCCAGGCTCCAGTCGACCAGTTTAAAGTGGGGGCTGGAATGAGAACAGCTCTAGTTTCTCCACAGCCGAGCTGGTTGAGTGAGTCTACTGGGTTTTCCAAAGTGTGAATCACTTTGTCTCTGTAAAGACTTTTAGTGTTTGACTGGTCACCCTCCTGGCTCTTTCCTACTATTTTTTTTTTTCTTTCCTACTTTGCTCTGTGAGTACAATGCTTGTGTTTTATCAATCCCCTGTCTTGGTATTCAGAAAATGCTGTGTTATGATAAAGATTGTGATAAATTATGGCACTGAGTATAGTAATAAATCTAGGCATTGTGTATATAGGCTATTGTGTAAGAAATTAGTTTCTGTTCTGCAGTTTGGGGGGGAAAAAAAGGAGTCATGCGTCTGTTTTATGTAGAAATACCCTTATCATCCTGTGGTATTGCTTTATTTTCAGATGAAAAAGCCACAGAGTTTTGAGCAGAAAGGCCTTTGTTATGGATGGCATTGTCCAAGTGACTCAAGTGATAATGGAAATAATTTAAAGTTTAGAAGTAGAATAATAAAATCATGGAAGTGCTGTGAGTTTTTAGATGAGTTTTTTCAGTCTATTGCACTAATGACTTACAACTGAGAAGTCAGAGCAAAGGAAGCAGTGAATTTGGATAGGTATGTGTGTGAAGTACCTTGGAATCCTGATCTTTGAGTGTGTGTGTGAAGAAAATAGTTTTAAGAAGCGGGTCTGTTCCTCTAGCCTGTTCCATGCTACACTTTAAAAATGTTTCTCTCTACGGAGCTTACTTGATTTTAAGGTACTGTTAAAGCATTTCTTTCAAAGTAATGTGTGCTTTTTGGTTGATGGCTGTTGTAACATGCACACAGACACACAAAAAGTGTAGAATGGGAATCCTCTCCTCTTCAACAGACCCAGTAATTTCTAATATTTGCAGAGTTTAGAGCCTGCCGGCACGTACTCACGCTAAACATGTTTATATTTTTGAGGCATCTGGTGAGTGTTCTGTGATTCTGTGAAGTTATATGCTGCTCCTATGGGAACGTTACAGTATTGGCCATAGGGCTTTACGAATTGTCACAAAATGAGCAGTTAATTCTTGACATCTGCTGTGCTGAAGTGGCTGCCAAGTTGCGTGGGTAGTTGGCAAGGAAATAAATATTGATAGGCCCTAGCAACCGGTACTCCTGAGAACTCTTGTTCTGGGAATTCTTAGGCTGTGTCCAGTGTTATTAATGTTGTGATAGCATTTTAAGTTTATTTATAGGATTTGTTTGTGTCTTATCACCATGTCTCAGAACTGGAATGCATGAATGGGCTTTGCTGTGCGAGGGCATAGACATGTGTATCGTACACCCTTCTCTGGTGACTCATTTCGACATATAACAGATGCTTCACTCTCCACATCTCAGGGGTAGGGGATGGTCACCAACGTATGACATCTCAGGTATGTGCTCATATCTAGGCTCTCGCGTGTTCGTGATCTATCCTGTGTTGGAATGGCTACTCCAGAGCTGTCTACGTATAAGTGCATTGGATAAAAGAATGTTTTTCTTTCTAGTAATATACAAACAAAACATTCATGTGCAGGGTTCTCTGAGAATCCCCCAGATAAAATTAGCTTGCTTTTATTGTGAAAACGCTAATTCTTGTGAGCACTGTAATTGAAAAATTTTATGTTCTCATTGCAGAAATTGAAGCTAGAGAAGCCTGTGACTGGCTGAGAGCTGCCGGCTTTCCCCAGTATGCGCAGCTATTTGAAGGTATGATCCCAAAGACTTGAGTTCAAGTAGAATTGTTTGCACAAATAACCTTTCGGAATCCGACACTTTTGATGGAAGCGGGTCCAAATTCTGTAATATCTTCACGCAAACCTGTAGAAAAATAGCAACGTGGTGTGTGTTCTTGCAGAAGTGACATCTTAATTGGGTTGGTGTAGACTCAGTAGATTCTGTAAAGCACCAAATCTTTCCTGGTTACTGATAGACTGCAATGCAGTCAAATGTCTGCTTTTGTGATTTTCAGTTGCTTATAATTTTCTCAAGCTCTTTTCCTTGGAGTTCTGAGGTGGTTTTCTGACTCACTGATTGCAAGCAAAACTCATCTAAGACTCTCGAGCCTGTGGTCTCAAGCAAAACAGTTTTATTGGTGTTTTGAAAAAGAATGTTGAAAAAATCATCTTGCAATCATAAGCTTTTAAAACAGATACTCGGAGGCAGCCAGCCACAGTCAAACAGTGCAATTTCAGCAGGTTTTCATGTTGCTAAAGCTACAAAGAGTGCTTATTACTTCTGGGGGAGCTATGGATTTGTTGAGAACTTGTATAAATTTCAGACAATGCTTGTGGTTATACCTTAAGCTGTTCTTCTTTAAAATATGTTTATTGTTATAAAAATTGAATGTACCAGAAGCTAATCTACTTTTACAAGAGATTTTCATCAAAGAACTACATTTAAAAGAACTAACAGTAACTTCTACCTGCTTTCATTCCCACCTCCCCTGTTCATTGCAAAATTAGAAATTGGAAGTCAAGCAATAGAGCCAAATGGGAAAGCTGTACAGTATGAAACATGATGTCTCGTGGAAATGCTTCCTCTTTGACTAGAGCAGACTTCATTATATAAGCTGTCAATCTCAGAGTTCATTGGAAGTATACATTGTCACGCTTCTGGATAATGAATCCTCTGTATTACCCTGTTGTTTATGCCATCTCCTGACTTGACTGGGTAAATTAAGTTTAAAAAGTAAGTCAAGAAAATACTGATGGACCTCACTGGTTCCCTCACCTGCAAGGCTAAATCTCAGAAGCTGGAGTGTTGAGCTCTTCAGCTGGTGTATCCATTAGCTTCAAGCACAGCCTGGTGTGTCAGGCTCACTACACCTCAAATATCTATGTCACATGCTGCATTGTACCTCACAATCCAGAACAGCTTATTTAAAATACTCCTGGTTTTATACTGAAGGCAGAAGTTGCAGAGAAACTAACCAAAGCAAAACTTTAATTTTGAATTTCTTGGCTTAATCACTGTACTTAGTCACAGCAAGCTCCTGGAAATGTAGCAAATGCTTGTCTGCCTGTAACTAATGACAGCAAGAAGACGCATTTATTGTCCTGCTTGCTCTATGGAGCTGATCCTCACTTACCTGAAGGACATCTGTGTGAATATATAGCTATAGAAATAGGTTTATATATATTTCACCTGTGATAAATATATTGCAAACTTCAAGGTCTTTGCAATTATAACTCAATTTTCAGATTCAACTTCTCTGTTCACAGATATGCAGTTTCCTATTGATGTAAAAACTGTGAGGAAAGATCATGAATTTTTAGATGGAGATGAGATTGAATCACTATTCAGGTAAAGGTTAATTATGAATCATCTTTAATACCTCCAGAGTCCATATTATTTGTCATTCATCCTTTCATACCAGCAGTCACCAACGCTGTGACTGAATAAAAACTTCAAGTCACAGTATGAAGCACATATTTTAGTACCACTGAAGTTGGTTGTTTCAAGAATTTAAAGGTAAAGTAAGCATGTGTCTGCACATCTTCTTCAGCCAAGGTCTCAGTGACGTTATACTAAGCATCAAATCTGTCTTTTCTGTACTGCAAAATGCCTGCAGGCTGAGGAAGAACAGTCAGTTCCCTGCAAGCTCGTGGTACCACAGCAGTTTTCTCTTGAGAGTTGCATGTTACGGAGTGCAGGGATTTCCTCTGACTGGTGAGCGTCCCCAGAGCTGTTCCACAAGTTAAACAGCTAAAATGATCTGCACAAGAGACACTTTTTCTGTTTTGTTTGCCTGAAAAGTTTTTTGAGTGAGAAGCAAAGGCATTGATCTAAAATTATTTTTTTGCCACAGCTGTTCAGAGTGTGAAATTGGATTGTCAGTGCAAAGTCAAACTCATTGTTCTTTGGACTTTTCCCATGTAAGAGTGCCAAGCTAGTGTAGAGGCATTCTTCTTATTACTTACTGCAGTTTTTGAAGCCTTCTCATTATGAGATCGTGTAGCAGGTGAAGTGAATTCCAGACTATCCATGCCAGTTGGCCAACCCAAGGGATGCAATAAGAATTTCTAGCCCCTAAGGGATTGGAAAGTTATTCTTCTGGCAAAGTGGTTTGGTCCTTTTCTGTATTGTTATGTCACCTGAATTCAGATTCTGCTTGTAATAGGAGCACCAACAGGAGCTGGTCACATAAACATCTATAATGCACAGCAGATATTGGAGAACTTTGGCTATGTTTTGTTTATTGATATGACTTCTGTCTCGAGTGCTCCTTGAGGGCTGTCAGTGTGTCTCCCTCTTGATGCCACATATTTGTTTGACAGTTAAATAACTGACTAGTTTGAGGTGTTATTGGTTCCACATGTTTCCATTAAAAGTCCTTCCAAGGATATAAGTTAATGTCATCTTTTTTTCTTTTTCTTTTTTTTTTTTTTTAAAAGAAGTTCACTCAGGGTTTCTTTCATTTTCAAAATCTTAAATCAATATACAGTTTTTCACAATCATTAAAACTCATAATATGATTTTAATTAACTAATTAATTATGGTCCTGTTTTTAAGAGGGCCAATGGTCCGATTTTAACATGGCAAAACTGGAACTGTGAACATCATGGAGTTGTTAGTTGGTACTGGTTTTGGCACCTTTTTAGACAACCTCTAATGGAATGTTAGTCTTTGATGTCAATAATGAAGACTCCATGGTAGAAATTCACAACTAGTTTAGTGCATGTTTGTTTACAAGAAATAAAATAGTTTAAATTTTAAACTTCTGTGTTTTTTCTTATACTCTAGACGGTTGAACACATTGAACAAGTGTGCATCAATGAAAGTGGAAATAAGACGCCAGAGGAAACAAGTATGTTTGCAAAATAAAATTAATTTTATCATTAGAAATGTGTTTAGCTGTTATACCTGTTTTTAAAAGGTGTTGGAAGGATCAGCAATTTCTGAACTTTTCTGTCATGCAAAGCTCTTCCATTTGCATTTTCCATTGAAAAGCACAGTGATGGAGATATTGAAATTGTGTAATGTTCATTTGTAACTTTGTAAGGTAGGTTAGGGGTGGGTTTTGAAACAGTTTTTAAAACTAATTTGACACACGTTACTGTCCAATAGTTGCACCAAGGCCCCACCCCAGCATGTCTTTTCTGCCTTTCCTAAGTAGCTTCATGTCTTAAGGTCTGACAGTGAAACTTTGGCTTTGGGAAAGGCCATGCAAACCCACTACAATTATCTTTCAAAACTTTTGGATTTGGAGCAAAACAGATTTTTTCATCCCGAGATCAAATCTGTCTTTTTTTTTCCTGTGGTAAATTTACCAGAGTTGTCAGCATGTTTTTCATCTCACAGAACAGAGCTGAGGGCAGACCTTCAGTAACTGAATGGTCACATTTCCTTAGGTTGGTCTCGGGGGTTTTGGAGGTAGGCAGAAAATTTAAGTCTTCTTTTTTTGTTACATTTTTTAGTAATTTAAAGTTTGCCAAATTTTGCCCTTGATCTGTACTTTTTTTCTTTTTTTTTTTCCTTCTAAGAGTGATGACTCTGAAGATGATGAACCTTGTGCAATAAGTAACAGATGGGCTTATGAGAGGTGCAGTCAAAGATGGTCTCGTATTCAGAGCATAGAAGGCTTCCCAGGAGAGGAAGGTGCTAGTGCATCGATCCCAGGCAGTCCAATACTGAAGAGCGTCAGCAACGAGGGTACTGTCTTTCTGGATCTTGGTGAGAAACACGACGTGTCCTCAATTCACAGTACTAGCAGTGGTGACAGTGACATTGGTAGCCTCCCAAAACCTTTTGAAGATGTGGAAACCAGCACGAGTTCCTCAAGATGTTCCTCAATTAAGGTGGCTTCACTGGACTCTACTTCTAGTTGTTCTCCTCCTCCTAGTGAATGTTTAAGTACCACCAGTGAGGAGAAACTTTTGGATAAGTCACAATCCAAGAGGAAGGGCCTTCTAAAGAAAATGGAGAAGTTGCACTTAAGGAGCTGCAACTTAAGGAGTGGTCAGTCAAAGGCCAAACCCATAATAAGTGAACCTGTTCTTCTGGAAGGACTTAATGAAGAAAAGATGAAGATGCTGAACTGTGTAAATATTTCTGACCTCTCTGGCATCCAAACAAAGAACAATTCTTCCTTTTCTTCCCAGAGCTGCAATAGCAGCAACCAGTCTGAAAATAGCAGCGGAGTGGGTGCTACAAGTCCTCCTATAAAACCACGAAGCCACTGTGAAGGAAAGGGGGTGTGTGCAGAGGACTTGGATTCTAGCAGGCTCTTGCTGTGGAATGATCTATCTCAGCAACATGTAAAAAATGACACAAAGTTACAAATGAACCAGATGTTTCAAATACCACAAGGCCACAAACCTGGGACTTTCCCCAAAGCACTTACAAACAGCTCCCTGTCTCCAGTAGACAACTCTTCCATCAACTGGAGAACTGGGAGTTTTCATGGGTGCAGGAGGAACCGGAGCAGAAGCAGTTCCAAGGACTCCAAAGCCCCCAGGAGTCCCCTTCCATGTGCAAATAACAGGCTAAGTGTATATGACAATATGCCCGACATTGAACTTGACAATTTGGAGGCAGCACAAGTTGGTGATGATGATGTTTTTTCAGAACTGAACAATGTTATAGAAGATGTCAATGGTCTTAAAAAAATGGTTGATCAGTGGACAGAGAAGTTCTCAGATGATGGAGATTCAGACTTTGCCAGTGACTTGACCTCTTTGTATCCATCTTCTCCTAAAGAAATCTGTCTTGAAACAGAGGGTTTGGAAGACAAGAAAGTAAACCTCCCAGCCCCTGGGGGAGAGACCAGTTGTGAACTGGGCAAGGAGATCAATCCTGCAGACCTGGCATATATGACTGACTCTAAGAAGACCAACAGGTCAGCCATGCCTGGGTTTCCCTAGTAGACTGCCCCTCGGGAACCGTTCCCCATTGATTCTCTCCGCTCAAAATGTAACTGCTTTTCCAAAAGTCATTTCGGGGCAGGAGGGTCTGCGCTGCTGGTGCTGGGTACTGCTGGTCTGTAGGCACTCTGGTATCTACGTCTACTCTGACCTCTGTTGAAAGTAGGGCACTCATTATCTGCATGAGCACTTGTTAGACATTTGGAATCAGACTTTATGGCTGGCTTGCTGCACTTCTTACTGAAACATTTTGCATTGCCAGAGTACCTCCCGGGTGAGAAGTATGTAGTTTAAAAGCAGCTAAGAAGCTTGGGAACTGCAGGTCATTTAGAGTCATAGAATCATAGACTTATAGAATGATTAGAGTTGGAAGGGACCTTAAAGATCATCTAGTTCCAACCCCACTGCCCTGGGCAGGGACACCTCCCACTAGATCAGGTTGCTCAAAGCCCCATCCAGCCTGGCCTTGAACACCTCCAGGGATGGGGCATCCATGGCTTCTCGAGGCAACCTGTTCCAGTGCTTCACTACCCTCACAGTAAATAATTTCTTTTAGTATCTAATGTAAACCTCCCCTCTTTCAGTTTAAAACCATTAGCCCTCACCCTATTGCTCCACTCAAGAGTTCCTCCCCAGCTCTCCTGTAGGCCTCCTTTAGGGACTGGAAGGGGTTCTAAGGTCTCCTCGGAGCCTTCTCTTCTCCAGGCTGAACAACCCCAGCTCTCTCAGCCTGTTCTCACAGCAGAGGGGCTCCAGCCCTTGGAGCATCTTTGTGGCCCTCCTCTGGACCAGTTCCAACAGGTCCACGTCCTTTCTGTGCTGAGGACTCCAGAGCAGGACGCAGTACTCACCAGAGCAGAGTAGAGGGGTAGAATCACCTCCCTCGACCTGCTGGCCACGTTTCTTTTGATGCAGCCCAGGATGTGGTTGGCCTTCTGGGCTGCAAGCGCACGTTGCTGGCTCATGTTGAGCTTCTCATCCACTAACACCCCCAAGCCCTTCTCCTAAGGGCTGCTCTCAACTTTTCACAGATGCAGGCAGAAAGCTAACAGGGACAATGGAACAAGTCCTAGGCTTAAACAATATTTATCCCATAGGCACGGGAAGCAACACTGGCCTGTGGACGACAGCACGAGCTTGGAAAGCCTTTCCATCCAGACGGATAGCCAGTCAGCTGCCCAGCTCGCCCGGACACAAAAGCTGGCTTTGTTGAAACTCACTGCTCTAATGGACAGATACTCCCCTTCCAGCAAGCAGGGATGGAACTGGTAAGTTGTCTAATACTAAAGAAACCTGTGTTGGAAAGAGGATTCAGTGTGAGCAGGTGAATTTTCTTGTCTGCCCCGATTATACCTGTCCAAGATGAGGAATTACCCCGATTACACCTGTCCAAGATGAGGAATTTCATCCTGTTAAATCACTGGCAGTTTCATGGTTATTTCAATGGCTCCAGAATTTCCTCTGCTGTGGACTGCACTTTTGCTCCTTGCTGGTGGTCATATAACACCAGATTGTAAAGCACATTCTAGTTTCTCTCTAAATTTGCCTGTTTGCAGGACTTTGTCATTATTGTAGTTCTAACTGGGACTTGATGCTGAGATGGATTCTCAGCCCAGCCAGCTCTCACCTCAGGTCCTGTGAAGGACAAAGTCAGACACTCAGGGGACTTAGGAATATCAGTTGGCACCTTGTTATAGGGATCTAATACCTGAATATAGAAAGAAGTGAAAAAGGCCTGCAGTGTCCTAAAGGGATGAAGTATATGTCACATGAGGTTGCTTTATTAGATCATTTCAGTTTTGAAATGAGGAAGTCATTCCTGTAATTTGCCTTCAGGATTTTCTGTCTATCTTATGATACGGTGTGTACAGGTATGTGGCGGAGTTTGGGGTTGTGGCAAGTATAACTCAATCATTTCACATGCCTCTAACTAAAGCAGCAGACAGAATTGTGCTGAAGAGCTAATCAGTTGCATGCACTGGTTTTTGTTTTCAGGACTATACCAAAGTTCATAAAAAAAATTAAAGTCTCTGACTACAAGGACAAAAATGTGTTTGGCGTTCCTTTGCTTCTGAACGTTCAGCGAACAAGCCACCCACTGCCTAATGGTATCCTGCAAGCACTGGACTATTTGAGAAGCCACTATCTTGACCAGGTAGGAACTTGAGACAGCTCTGTTGCATAATTGGTTCTGCTTCTAGGAACCCTTCTCTGCTTCCAGCTTTTGTGAGGGACTTTTGCTTCCTAAGGTCTAGGTCTGAGCAGGTGCTGTTTCCTTCTGGGAATACCTTCAGTCCTGTCTTGTATTTTTGTGCCTTGCCACACTGAAATCATCTGCAATCAGATCTCTCAGTGCGGGCAGTCAAGCTGTCTTCTCCTGGTGAGGCAGCATGTCTCTGCTCCCTGAGGAAGTGTATCTACCAGACAATGCTGTTATTCCCTCTGTTCTGTGCTTGCTGGTAGTGCAAGCTGATGTGATAATCGGTCTTGTTTCAGCTGAAAGGTACCACTAAGTAGAGATAAAACATAGTAAAGCAGTGCCTGTAACATCTTTTTCTGGCTCTCAAATCTGTATTTATCCACTAAGTGGAGGTGTGTGCACGGTGGTGAAAGTGTGTGTTGCATCTGCTATCTCTGTAGCGTAGGTGCAGAAATAGGAGACCCCATGACACATCAGTTAAAGAAAGGGCTTTCTTTTCCTATGCTTTGCAACTGTGCAGGTGTGTAACATTATGCACAAATGTACGTACAAATGTGTGCACAAAATGTTACAGCGCAGTTTGGTGGCACATACTGGAATGTGAGCAGACAGTTTCTTGTGAAAGCAGTGTTTTTCCTTTTGAGGTCATTGTATCTATTCAGTTAATATAAATAAACTAATGAATGTAAATACTCTTAGTGGCACACAGTGAAATGTTCCGCAGAAGATTTGTTGGTGTTGAGTTCATGGGAAACATCTAAGTTTTCTCTGAAACTGGATTGACATTCATATTAAAAATGAAATCATGATTTCCCTCAGAATGGCAATTACCCTTTGCCAACCTACAGAAGTATTAGATGGATCAGATGGATCACATGTTAATGTGATCTCTGTGAGATCCTCTGACTTAGACTGTTTGTTTTCTACAGCATGGGCATCAATGTACATTTGCTTTTGGATAAGCACACGTTTGTGCACTAGGAACTTGCAGTTCTAATGTGTGAACACAGCCTGCTCAAGCAAACTGACAGATGTCAACACTAATCATTTTAAAAGTCAAAAATAATAACTTTGCATTAAAGAAAAAGCAAGCAAACAAACATGGAAACTAGCATGTCTTTCACAGCTGGTTCTGTGGGCATCAGTCATGGTTTGCCTGGGAGGAATATCCATGCTGCTTGTAATGATACAAAAATGTTTTGGTGTTAGATCCCACTGCCATAGGGTCTAAGTTATCAAAAGGAAAGTGAAGAATCAGTTATTTGTCAGAGCTTTGATTCCTGATGACTACTCTCTTTGCCTTTAATATTCTCTTTTACCTGCAGGTTGGCTTGTTCCGAAAATCTGGTGTTAAATCCAGGATTCTGTCTTTAAGAGAAATGAATGAAACCAGCCCAAACAATGTATGTTACGAAGGGCAGTCAGCATTTGATGTGGCTGATATGGTGAAGCAGTATTTCCGAGACCTTCCCGAGCCTATATTTACCAGCAGACTCTGTGAATCCTTCCTCCACATCTACCAATGTAGGTAACAAAAGCTATAGTTTTCCAGTTCCTTGAATATCTCAATATTCAGCTGTACAAGGCAGTGGTAAGACTAGGACTAATGCCGTGTCCCCCTGTAGTCAGAGGAGACCAGTCAGGCAGGACGTTTCTGAAAAGGTGAGTTAGTTGTGGCTCTGGACTTTGGAGCTTCACGTCTGCATCCTATGGGCCAGCTATTTTCTGACATTGTGTCTTTTCTGTTCTTTGAAGGATGAGTGTAATAACATATGTTGTGGCAGCCCTCTTAGTTGGTCATTTCCTTATGCAAAATTAAGAATCTGGTCCCCTTGTCCATGGTATGAAGTAGCTCCTTGTGCAAGAAGTCATGTTCTATTGGTGAAATTTCTTTATTAAGGTGCCCAAGCACAGTTGCTGTGAAACAGCATCTTTGCCTGGAAACTTTCTGCGTGTGCTCTCACAGCAACACAACCTTAAGTAAAAAGGCAATGCGAAGCTGAAATCTAGCAATGAATATAGTTTTAAGTGGGTTCCATCTCCAGTGCTTTGCCCTCAAGGAACCCACTTTCAAAAAGCATCTGGGTTGGGGAAGGAACTTGCTGTAGGGGCTTATGATGATGTTGCTACAGGCAAGTTTCTTTCAGAGAAGTTTTGAGCTATCAGAGTGGCTAGAAACAGGATAGTTTTCAGCCTGTTTTATGTGACTTTTATTGACATGAGTACATGAGCTGCTGCTGTCTCATGTATGGTGTAAGTTCACCAAAGTTTGCTTGGGTTTTATTTTTTAACCCATCAGGCTTTTAGAATTTTGTCTGAAAATGGTCAATTTGTTTGAAGCAAGTTTCCATTTTGCATCCACAAATTATTTGTGTAAGGAGGCCTGCAATTCCTATGTCCAATGGATGTGCAACCCTTTTCTTCCATTTATCATAACCTGGCCACTGTCCACCTCCCATTTCTTGTTTTGGGATAGAAACAGCAAATGACTGAATTATCCTACTCTTGTGCTGCATGTGACTTAAGCAAGTGCCCAGATTAAACTACTAGATTTCGGAGATAAGAAATGTGCTGCTTTCACCCAGAAGCATGTTTTGAATATTCTGTGCATGTGCATCTACTTGAGGGGAAAGACATGTGATGTAGTGGTGTAAATTGAAGACATCCTGATGGTGGGGGGATGCATGGCAGGATGAACATACCTGCTCTCCTGCAGGAGCTGCTTGGGCATACAGTCTCTCTGGCTTTCAGTGTGAATTCAAATCTGTTGGCAAAAATGTTGTTCTCTCTATTGAGTTAACTGAGAGCATCTGTTCTCATCATGCCTGAAGCTGAAAGGAAAAGACAGTAGAGTAGCTATATCTGCTCCAAAGGATCATTGCAGAGTACTGTTTTATGGGGAGACAAGCCCTTATTTGGATTGTAACCAGAGCCAGTTTAGGATAAGTTCATTAGCATGGTCTTCAAGATATATTACAAGTCAAGCACCAGCATCACTGGGTGGGAAAATGCATCTTGACAGGAACAGGAGAAAACTGTCCTTGTATAATGTGACTGTGATAATGGCCTTTGCGTTGCCTGTTGTGAGCTGGAGTGACAGGAAAATGGATGAACCTACAGTTTCAATGCCCTGCTTGGGACTCTGTTGATGGCTGGTTCCTCTGCGAGCCACGTGTGGTTTTCATCATTTTTTCTCTTTTCAGACGTGCCAAAGGATCAGCAGTTTCAGGCTGTCCAGGCTGCTATTCTCCTTCTCCCAAAGGAAAACCGAGAAGCTTTGAAAATCCTCCTGTTTTTTCTGCGAGATGTGGTTGCTTTTGTTGAGGAGAACCAGATGACCCCAACCAACATTGCTGTCTGTCTTGCACCTTCTTTGTTTCACCTGAACACCCTGAGACGGGATAGTTCCTCCTCCACTAGGTATTAGCATCTGAAGGCTGGCATTGCTGCTGTCCATAGTGTTCTTTGCTGGAACGGTGCTTTCTGTAGCTGGCTTAGGATCAGTGTCTGCTTTTAAGGGGAAAGTAGTGTATGTGTCTTGGGGTTTGTCTCAAATACGGTTGTTCAGGTCCAGGGAAGTTGTTGAGTCACCATCCCTGGAGATATTTAGAAGACGTAGTGCTGAGGGACGTGGTTGAGTGGTAACTTGGCAGTGCTGGGTTAGCAGCTGGACTTGATAATCTTGAAGGTGTCTTCACACCACAAAGATTCTGATTCTATGACCACTGTGCGTGGAGTAATCCAGCAGCTCATTGTCCAGTGTAGAGAACAGTGGTAAGGCCCTGCTGTCATGCCCCTGACTAGTCTGCATGTGAGCTAGCCTGCCTGCCTCACGACTGCTGCACTCTTTGTGGTTGCCCACAGGTCCGGCTGCCCAGGAGTCCCGCATCTGGCCCATTGTTTGCATTGAGGTGGTGCTGGCCATTGCAAATGTAGCTCCTGCACTGGCAACCTAAACCCAGGTGCAGCTTGAAGGCCCTGCAGACAACTGGCAGACTGTAGCAGTCGCTGGCACTAGTTCTGCTGGGTGATAAAGGGATGGCTCCTGCCAAACTGAGCCACAGGGATTCTGTAAATTTATCTTAATAAGTAAAAGTATCTGGGTTGCATAACATCCCCTGTTTGTACGTGCAGGGAGGAAGGTGCCCTTGGGCCAAAGTAGACAAATAATCTCTGAAAGCATTCATGTCTTATCTGGTCTCCTGAGGCAGGGCTGTTTGCTTTACTCCATGCTCCTGCGTATGGACAGACACGTATCAGGGTAGAAAAGGACAGCTGACTTTGATGGAGACATTGCGCACCCATCCGAGTAGGGAGCACATCGCCTCACATGGGGAGCTGGGGATGAGGAGCAGTTCCAAAGCAGAAGCTGTTGGATGTGGTATCGGTGTCTTTCAGGATAACAGCGCGGATTGGGTAGCACAGGGAGGGGAAAGAAAACACTACGGACTGTTCTTTTGAATGGCACAACACATCCAAAAATGCCTAAGAGTAACGAGGGGCTGGGGCTGCCCAGCTCTCCCTGGGCTGAGCTGGCACATGGCCAGGGAGCCCTGTGGCCACTGCAAGGGCAGCGGGGGATGCGATGGAGCTGGAGTGGCTGCAGGTTCTTCCTGGATTGCAGTTGCATTTGAGCTCCTGGGAGACATACTTTGACAGTTGTGCCTCTTTGGTTTACATAAATGTTATTCTGAAATACTAGGACCAAAAATAGAAATGGAGTTTTCTCTTTGTTGTCACTGTTTAGAAGCCGGGAAGCTTTGAATTTTTAGCTTTTGTGTAACTGGGCATTAATGCCATAGTGCAGGGTTCTGACTTCAAAGGGCAGAAGCTGACAGGTCTGACTTTGAGGAGCAGAGCTGAGGACTCTTATCTTCCACCCAATTTTCAAGCCATTTGGCAGGAATGCACACAGATAAAAGTATCAGAAGCCAGGATTAATGATGTCATATAATGATTATGAATTAAAAGCAAGGACTGGTTTTGAAATGTTTGGTGTAGTTTGGGCCAAAGGATTTAAAAGGTTCTGCATGGGCTTTGCAGGGTATCAAAGGAGCTTGATATTTGAAAGCTACACACAAATCAGTTTGGGGTCATAGCTGTCTTTGGACAAATGCTGTGTTTGGGGAAAAAAAAAAGCCTTGCCTTGCCTTTCTTGGACATACGTCACTAGTGGTCAGTAGTGTGCTGGGAGAGAATGCTGTCTATGGACCTCACTGCAGTAACGCAATTTGAGCAGGGAAGGTTCCGTCAGTGCAGTGTGTTTTTGCTGAAGGTGCTGGTTTCCAGCCCCAAGGCACATTGTACCTCTGGTTCACAGCATCTTGCTCACACAGCCTTCTGCCTTCCCCTCTCCGTAGGGCCAGCCAGAGGAAGTGCAGCTTGGGGAAGCCAGACCAGAGGGAGCTGAATGAGAACTTGGCAGCAACACAGGGCTTGGCCCACATGATAATGGAGTGCAACAGACTCTTCCAGGTACGTCACTTGCTGTAGCAAAGCAGGAGCATGGAGCAGGGTGATGGGGTGTTCCCACACTGGCCAAACCCTGAGCATTCTGATGTTCTGTGTTGAGCAGCAGTTTGGGGCAGAGCCCTGCAGAGGTCCCTGCCCAGCTGGGCCTGTGATGGCTGCGAGTCCTGCTGAGGCCAGTATAGAGAAAATTAATGTCACTGCAGATTTTACTGCAACTATTTGTAAGGGCTGTGAGAGCATTCCTCCATTTCTCCCTCCAACCCCCAACTGCTATGAGGGTTTGACTCCTGGGCTTGGGACCAGCTTAGGGAGTACCTGTGGGGCCAAGGCTGCCGTATGCTCTTGCATATGCCAGGGCCGACCATCCCTTCTTGTGGGAGTGGGTTAAGTTGAGGTTTTGATGCTGGGTCCTGGCCAGAACAACAGCCGTGCCTGTGCCATGGACCCCAGTAATCTGGACCCGGACCTTGACCCACAGACTGACTTCCCGGCTTGATCTCGGCCCTTCTTCTTCATTGTGGACCTGCCTGGCGATCACTAGACTGTGGCTGACCCTGGTTGCTGTCACTGGACCTGATCCTGCCCTCCCCTCCTTGCTGGCTCACCTTCCTGGCTCAACCTCGGACCGCATCACCACGGATGTGGCTAATGACCTGGACTCTTGGCTGACCCTGGCTGCCATCTCTGGCCCGGCTCAGGTACTGTGGGGCCGGGCGGCTGCCTGCCAGCCCTGTTATCCCGCTCGACTCCTGGCCCCTTTCCCCTCGGGAGCCACCAGCTCTTGTTGCAGTCAGCTGGGGCCTTCTTGCGGTCTGCTCCAGCACCATGGCTGGGCTGGGCCCACACTCCATGGCTCCCCTGAAGGCACCCATGGCCCTGACCCAAGGGCCCTCCAGCACTGACCCCCCTACGACCAGCCCCTTGCTTCTGAGTGACACCCACCTCTCCCCCTGGCCCATCTCTCCATGGTGCCAAACCCCAACCTGGCCATGGCTCCTAAGCGATCCCTCCACCCCCAGCCCAACCCTGTGTCCCCATTTCCTCAGTGGTGGCCTGAACCCCTCTGGCCAGCCCCTCGGGGTGCCCTGACGCCTGCTGCCTGTCCCATACCCCATACCCTGGCCACAGGGAAGCTGGCCCTGTCCCTAGCTGCATGGCTCCTCCCGAAATAGCCCTGCTAATAGCCAGGGACTCTGAGCTGCCCTTGGACCCGCAGACACCCTGCACACTCCTGCTACAACCAGGGTTCTTCACAAGCATCGCTGACACCAGGCCTGTGAGCCGTGGGGCTGCCCCTCACCATGGGGCACTGGGGCCCTGCCGGTGTGTCCCCATCCTGCTGGCACCCAGGGACCGCCTGGAGAGTGAGGGCTGTCCCCCTTCTGCTGGACAGCTGGAGGAGAGGCCGCAGGCAGCTTGGTCGGGTGGCCTTGGCCATGCCCTTGCTGGACATGCACCCACTGCTCCAGAACTGGACTCTGACACTTGGCCCCGCCTGGTCACTGTGGCCACTGCTGGACATCGCTGGACTGCAGCCAACGCCGTTATGACCACCAAACCCGACCTGGCCTCAGCACTGATGGATGAACCTGCGACCGGCACGCTCGGTTGGCCGCCACTGCTGCTCCTGGGCTTGCCCTGTGTCTCCCTCAGGTACAGTGGGAAGGGGTCCTGGCTGCTGAGGTGCTGCCCAGCCCTACCATAGACTCATAGAATGGTTTGGGTTGGAAGGGACCTTAAAGATCATCTAGTTCCAACCCCACTGCCCTGGGTAGGGACACCTCCCACCAGACCAGGTTGCTCAAAGCCCCATCCAGCCTGGCCTCCAGGAATGAGGCATCCACAACTTCTCTGGGCAACCTGTTCCAGTGTCTCACCACCCTCACAGTAAATAATTTCTTCCTAAGATCTAATGTAAATCCTCCCTCTTTCAGTTTAAAACCATTGCCCCTCACCCTGTCACTCCCCTCCCTGATAAGGAGTCCCTCCCCAGCTTTCCTGGAGCCCCTTTAGGGACTGGAAGGGGCTCTAAGGTCTCCTCGGAGCCTTCTCTTCTCCAGGCTGAACAACCCAACTCGCTCAGCTTGTTCTCACAGCAGAGGGGCTCCAGCCCTTGGAGCATCTTTGTGGCCCTCCTCTGGACTAGTTCCAACAGGTCCACGTCTTTTCTGTGCTGAGGACTCCAGAGCTGGGTGCAGTACTCCAGGTAGGGTTCTCACCAGAGTAGAGGGGCACAACCACCTCCCTCGACCTGCTGGCCACAACCTGCACTTACGGTACTGTGCTCAGCACCCTGGCCCTGCTGATCCCTGACTCCATGGTGGGTGCCCAGAGGGGCCTGGCCTCCTGCCTGTGCCCAGCCCAGCCTTGGGAGTTGGGAGAGCACGGTCGCAGTGCTGGGGCACACAGAGGAGATGGTCAGGTAGCACAGTATGTGGTTTGGGCAGTTGGTGAAGCCCCCAGCACACATGGCTGTCATGCTGCTGCCAGTGTTGGTTTTGTCTGTGGGCATTGCTCAGCCAGCCGTCAGGAGTGCATGTTTGCACCAATGGGGCTAGTCAAAGTGCCAGACCCATGCCCAGCAGGTGCTAGGCACTCTTGAGCTCTTACAGCCAAGCCCTCCCCACCATATGGGAAAGAACCTGGGATATCACATAAATAGGTATGTGTATCTTTTCTATCTATATACAGAGCTGTATGTATATGGAGATATACACACACACTTATGTCACCGAACACCTAAATCAAATGTGACACCTGCTCTCTAATGGTTTAAAGCCTCATTTCTGTGCTGCTTCACCTCGCACAGCAGAGCTTCCAACAAATCCCAAAGGCGGGAGCCACAGCCCACTGCCTTGTAGCTGGCCTTGTGATTATCCCAGATCGATACATGCCCAGCTGAGGCTTGCCAGGTCTGTAGGGATTCAAAACATTGCTGGTGCAGGGAAAAGCATTTCCCCTGTGTCGTCCTCTGAGGGAATGTAGTTAATTGATCAACTCCTCCAGGTACAACTGCTGCCTGCCTGCCTGCACCAGCACTGCTGGCAGCTGATGGTGCTGCTCCCACAGCGTGGAGCCTAACACTACTGCACTCGGGAAGCCACCCCCTTTTGAGGGCTGGTACAGGCCCCCTGCACAGGGCAGTGATGCAGGTGTGTGTGTTTTGTGTGTATTTTTGCTTGTAGATGGCACACCCCGGACCCCATTGTCCTGTGTGTTACAATAATGTTTGGTCCTTGAGTGTGATGTTTGATCTCTTTCACAGGTACCCGACTGCTACCTTGATCCGCTCATTAACGACTTCCCTGAGACAAGCATCCTGAGCACCAGGGCCTTGCACTGCCAGGCTGGGATGAGACTGCACGGCTCCCTTGAGAGCTCTCTGCTCTGCTGAGTGATGCCAGAGATGACATCAAAAGCTGGGTGATCTGTTCACACCTGGCAAATAAGGTAAAGACGATGGTGGGAGTTATCAGGGTACAGTTGGCTCTGGGAGTGTGGGTGACTGTATCATGGCTGGAGGGCTTCCTGGAGAGGTTCTGGGTTCTCAGCCCTTAAACTCTTCAGACTGAAGGACCTGAACCTCTGAGATTTGGTTCCTGCACATAGAATTGCTCTGAGCTGTGCCCATGACCCCTCATTTTTGCACCTGCAGCTTCTGAACCCATGCTCCTGTTCCTTCCTTCCCTCCCTCCCTTCCTTTCTCTCCTAGAGGGGGGGCTGCTCCTCTGCAGCATCTTCCCTTACTGCAACTCTACCCCAACAGACACAGACACCTCCAGTTGTTTAGTCCCTTTATTGTCACCCCGCAGGGCACAGCTACATCCTCTGCACCGGCTTAATCCCCAGGATGTCGAATCCTTTGGCCATGACAGTGGCAGTGGCTTCGCACAGCAGCAGCCTCCACATGTTCACCTTCACGATCTGGCCTGCAAAACACCAACGGAGGAGCTGGAGCAGCTGCTCAGAACAATTAATGCCGCCTTCCCCTGAGGAACCCCATCCGCCCACAACCCTGGTGCTGGGCACACTGACCCCCTCCCATTCTCCCCAGGCCAGGCAGAGTGACCAGCCCTCGCGTTTCCAGCTGCCCGGTTGCTCGCAGCTCTCTACTCAACCCTCCTGCTTCACAGGCAGATGATGACACAGGCTGTGCCAGCCACCTTCAGTCCTCCCACATGGACCACACTTGTTCTGCAGCAGCAAGTAGCGTGACAACGGCCTTCCCAGCAGAGGGAAACACCCCGTGGGTTGCCTGTACTATGGTATAGGACACAGGCACACACAGCCTCCCCAGGCCGACACTCACCACTCTGCCTGTCTTTCTCAACGCAGTAGCAGTTGTCGTAGAACTCGGTGAAGGTGGTGGCCAGCTCATAGAGGTAGTCACAGAGCGTGTGCAATAACAAGTCCTCCAGGATCTTCTGCAGGATCTCAGGGAACCTCAGGATGCACTTGCCCAGTTTCCACTCCTTCTCATGGTCAAGGATGACCACCTCCTCCCTGGCTGCCTTCCGCAGCATCTGCTCATCAATATTGGCCAGGCGAGCAATAGCCCTGAAATGGTCCAAAACACCGTCTGCTTGTGAGGGTCCCACTGATGAACCTGCCCCATGGCCAGCACAGGCCATATGGGCCACTTGCCCAGTCCCGGGTTGCCAGGAGAGCAATCAATCAGCCCTGGGAACCCATGGGGAGGCACTGCTCTTGGAGGGATCCAACAGGGCACTGCAGGGGAACAGGGAGGGATGTGCTGTGGGCACACGTCAGCAAGGACAGCCAATGCTGCCAAGCAAACCAGGGCTCAGGGTGTCAGAAAAACCATGTGGGGTACAGTGGCACCTGAGGTGAGCAGCTGCTGGAACACAGGCTCACCCCTCTCCAACCACCCAAAACCTCTAAGGAAATTACCAGAAACTGCCCCAGTTCCCTCCCTGCTAGCTAAAAGCCCAGGAAGTGTGTCGCACAGAGGAGCCCTCTTTCAGACAGCACAGGACACCATTTCCAACGACAAATAAAATCTTGCCCAGTGTAGCTGGTTTGTCTTACCAAATACCCCAGACAGCACTCACCCCTTCCCCCACATCTCCCTTTGCAATAAAAATGCAGAGAGCATCAGAGACCAACTCCAAGCACACTCAACCCACCTGATGCGTGTGAAGGCATACAGCAAATACGCAGCCGTGTTTCCTCGGTCATCCAGCATCTTGTCAAAGGAGAATACGTAATCGTTTAGTCTGTTGTGGGAGAGATCTGCGTATTTAATACAGCCAAAAGCGACTGACGTCTGGGCAGCTTTCAGCTCTTCTTCTGTGAGGACCTGTTGCAATTTCAAAACAGGTAACAGTCATGAGGAAGAACGCTACTTGAGCATCACAGACAGCAACACACAGTCTTGGCCACTCAGCACGGCTCGAGAGCAAAGCCCAGGCTGCTGAGGGGATTTTACCCATGGGGCTCACACCCACTTTTCCACCTTGAGACACCAGATAACCCCATATTCAGTCCTCACTTCACCTGCAATCAAATGGCACTGCAGCCCTGTGCAGGCTAAGGCTGACCCCATCTACTCCTGAAAGCCTGCAGGACTTCTGTGTCCCATGATGCCATAGGTTTGATGCTCATACTCTGCTCCTGCTTCTTATAAACTCCGTATACACAACATGAACACCTGGCCCTCCTACCCTTACAAAGCATTTGGACAGTCCAAATGCTCACAGAACCTCTCTCTAGTGGAACAGTGCCCTGTCATCATAGCAAAGCACTTTGTGTCTGACTCATACGAGCCCTTGGGAGATTTTCTAGGTGTTTTTTTTCTGTGCTTCTTCATGTTCCTCTTTAAAAAGGGACCTTTCACTTTCACCCCATGCTGCACAGCACCAAGGAGCTGCACTTCCCAATTCCACTGCCTCACACAGTGCTTGGACAGAGTTCAGTCCTTCTGGTTCCATTCCATGTCCCACACTGTCCAGTTCTCTCCAGGCCACCAGGATCCAAGACGGACAGAAATCTCATTAAGCAATCTTACCAAATCTTGCAGCAAACTCAGCCACAGCACCCAAGGGAAAGGGTGAAGCCTGATGCCAAGGCCCCTGCAGCCATCCATCACCAGAAGTCACCTCCAGCCCAGAAGGCCAAGGCTGCAACTTTATATTCTACCACCACCTCCTGCATCCTGGGGAAATCACCATTGTTGCCATCACACCAGTGAGACCTGATGGTACCTGTAAGGCCAGCTGCCCTGCCAGGCCCAGTTCTCCTCCCCGTCCTCAAAAAGCTCTGCAGTACCAGCCAGAGGCCAGCGTGCTGCCTGCAGCTCACATTTTCTCACTTCTGTGTACTCAGGGATGACCTTCTTCCTTGCCCAAACTGCTATCAAATAATCACATTCATTGTGTACACAACTCATGGCATCTCCTGGGAGGTTTGGCAGTCCATATTCTCAGCTCACATCCAGAATGTGGAAACCGTTAGTCTGTGAACAAATCTGGGAAGTTCACAGGAAAGGTATAAGCAATTTGTCACAACTACCTTGTCCCGTTCCTTGTCTTTCAGCTTGTCCATGGCTCGTTTCAGCCCTTCTTCCAGCAGATCTATGAGACGCACTGTATCCCCTGAACGAGTTTTGAACTTCTTCCTGAAAACACACAGCCAAAATGACCACCTGCATAAGAGGCAAAACACTCCCACAAAACATGGGAATCTCGGAGAACACCCATCGGGTGGCTGGGAGGGGTGACCAGGAAGGCTCCAACATTCAGAAACATCCCAGTTCCAAACATTAGGCAGGACACAATACCAGTGCCAGACCCCTGCCCAGCCCAGCAAGCCAACTTTGCTTTTGTAACAAAACTACAGCAAAACCACCCTGTCTGCAAAGCACACTGGTTTAACCAACACCTTCATAGAGACACAAGAACAACGCTGGAGCACAAGGGCCTGGCTTACAGATCAGGACACAGAGGTTCTTTTTCCAGCGTTCATTTCATCCACCATGGGGCAGGTAGACAATAATGAAAATCATGGCTTTTACTGTTGCCATCTCCCACTATTCCCATCAGCTTCCATTGAACTTCCACCAGCCATTCCCAATGCCCCTCCCCAAATGCCAGGCAGCAGAAGCCAGGCCCAAGAAGGAACCTGACCACAGCACCAGTGACTATGTGGAACAAGGACCATGACACACAATGAAGTGAGACAGTTACAAATAACAGCATGGATGTCGTGCCTTTTTTTTGGCATGCCATGTACATACTTGTCAAAAAACAAGAGCAAGTCTCCTGCGTTCACTTAAATATCCTCTTCAGAGCACATACAGAGGAAAAACTACATCCAAAGACTTACTTGTCTTCTCCCAGCACCACTCCGAACGCAGCATGGGCCACTCTGATTACTTTGGGATCATACCAGCCAATCATCTGTCCAGCTGCAAACACTGTTTGTAAGTGCACCGACTGCAAGGAACAAATACCAACAACTGTTCTCAACCCGTTCCTCCAGGTACAGTTTTCTTCCCAGCTTTATCTCCTTCACAATGCTGTTTTCACAATGAGACTTAAAATGTTTCTATCTTCACCTAAAGTGAAGTTCAACCTGTCAAAGAGTTTTCCTGGCTTACTGAAGTAGCAACCTGTAAATTCCCATCACTGCTCACATTCAAAGCTGACAACTTTGCACTTCCTCAGGTAAAGAGAGACCCAAGTATAAGCAGTACAAATCTCACTCAAGATCTACTGAGATTTAGGCTTCACCCACCTCCAGTCGTAACTGAGTCTCTCCCTAGTAGATCAGTTCTAGGTGCTCTTCATGGAGACCATCAGCCACCAAACTAGATTCACCATTACTCTGATAAGGGCAAGAATAAATGTACCACACTAAAAACCCTATGGCTTTCTGCCTGTGTTACTGTTGTATCTGTCACTTAACACACTTACTGATGATCTGTACCAGCAGCGCCAGCAGAGGTTGGCGTACTCACCTGGCCACTATCGACAACATAAATAAGGATATCAGCCTTCTCTTCGCACAGCCTGTGTTTAAGAGCAGCTAAGTCAGACGTGTCGTATGTGTAACCGCCGTCTGATTTCATGATCGTCAATGGGACAGGGAAACCTGGGACAAACACGATCTTCCGGCCATCATCGACCTGGACAAATCCTAGAAAAGCAATGGAAAACATTCTGTGCTGTACTGAATGGGAAGCTCTGTGGACAAGGCAGAAACATGTGGACAGGCAGAAACATGTGCCTAACTTGACACACTACCAGAAAGAAAAGGCCATGCACTCACATTATCAAATAATCAGTGGCTCAAAATATGAAAAAACCTAAAAGAGAACTCCCTTGCCAACCAAGTCACATTCTGTATTCCACTTCTAGAACTCAGAGTACATACAAGGAAGCGGATCTGTACAGATCTGGCCTTACCAAAAAGACAAAATTGGATCTCCTGTCACTGCCATCCAGATCCACCTTTACAGCCACAAAACCAGCATCAGAAAGTATGGCATTAAAGGCAACAGAAACTCTACAGAGATGCAGTGAGGACTTAGCACAAAGTCTAGTCTGACCCCTTCAGATGGTGAGATTTGACAACTGCCAAATCCAGACAATAAACACATAAAACCAGAGACTTGTCATGCTTCTATTTGGCTTCTTGCCAGCCTCAAAATCAACATGATCCAAAAATGCCACCGTCTTCACAGATATTTCTCACACAAAGTTCCCTGTCCCTGTGCAGGCACAACACTAAAACCGGGGAGCCTGTCATATATGACTGCTTGACTAAGAATACAATAAAATCTGGTAGAACCTCACGCTATTTTGCCTACAAATCTCAGAGACAAACTGCTTTTGGTGTCAGCAAGAAAAACTCAAGCTTTCTGGAATGAAACATACAAGAATCAATTCTGCTAATGCTTCTTTGGGAGCAAACACCACAAAAAATCCATTTAGGGAATGTGGCTGAGAAAAAGAGCAGGGGTGGGGAACATGCAACTTCAAAAACGCTAGTCCTAAGTCTTGCTCAAGAGGAGTGAGGTTACCTCGCTCATCCTGACAGCTGCATAATTTCTGGCTCCTAGACCAAAAGCCTCACCTTTATCTTCAAATTCTTTCACAATGTCTTTCATCATCTCGTGGTAGAACGATTCTCCTCTCTCTATGAGTGTGATGTCCAAGCAGTTGTAGATTTTCTGGAACTCTTGAGGAGGGAAACAGAACAAAATACTTCCATTAAATGCACATAGTGGAAATTAATGGCACATGTTTATCAATGGGCACAGCAAGTCCCTAAAGGCATTTTCCATCTCTTGGTGAAGCCATCAGACTAGGACTCGGGAGACAAAAGATTTAGGTGAAAGCCTCCACAGGCAGCCCAGTACTTTGGCTGTATCAGCTTTTTTCTTTAAGCTTCTCATAGCAGTGCAGCAGTGATTTTCAACAGAAAACTAGAGGATGGACTCAGACATAAAGGTGAGGAAAGCCACACTGTTCTACTGCTGAGACACGTTTCTGGAACTGGCAAAGTCACCTTTCCGCGACACGTCACAGATGAGTTCCCATGCTTTGATGAAGTCTGGGTTTTTGCTCTGCAGCAGCACCACACATTGGTAGGCACGTTTCTTAAATTCCTCCTCTGTGTCAAACCTCCTCTTGGATTCCTACGGTAAAACACAGCACATGAAAAAGCACCTCTTTCTCCCCTGAAACAAGCTAACATTCATAACAGGCTCTCCAAGCACACTCAACCGAAAAGACAGAGAGGCAGCACACTTACAAAGTCCTTTAATCATGCCCCATACAGACAACTCAATACCAGATACTGATATTAATTACCCAGTGGCAGGCTATTGCAATAATCTATTAACAGTGATTAAAGTCTTTTGTTTCTCCAAGACTATGCTGCAATTTGAAAAGCTCTTAAATCTGCTTTTCAGATGTTGACATAAATATCACACTTATTTGCTACAAATACCTTGTAAAAAGCTTGGAGATCCCCAATGGGAGGAGAAACAGTTAAGTAATCCGGAAATTTGTCTTGGAGATGAGCAATGAGCATTCCAAACTGGGTGCCCCAATCTCCTAAATGGTTTAACCTTGAAGCAATCAAAGAGCACAATAGTAATGAATTCTCAAACATATGCTTTAAAATACATGCATTTTAAAAATACATATTCTGAAAGAAGAACCACATAACATGAGAAACCAAAACCAGGCAAGCACCCCCCAATTTCACTGCAACAAAGTTGCTGCCCATCTTGATTCATAATCCTGCTATACTTGCTCTGCTCAGTATCTTACTAAAGGATTATTTGTTACGTGCTTATAAAAAACCAAACAACAATACAGACCAAAGCATGCGAAACAAGCCCACCCCACCCAAAAGTCGATTCTCACCTCAAAACGTCATAACCTGCAAATTCGAACAGTCGGCACATGCTTTCTCCAATGATGGTAGACCGGAGGTGGCCAACATGCATCTCCTTTGCAATGTTTGGGGATGAAAAGTCCACCACCACCTTAGACAGTACCACAGGAAAAAACGAATAAAAGGCAGCAGTCATTACCACACTCCATGAGTTTAATCTGGGTTTTGCTGGGGGGGGGCAGAGGGGAACAAGGCTTGCTGGGGGGACAGTAGACTGACCCTCATGCTCTCTTTGCTGCCATCAGCACACAGCTGAGGACACCAGAGCAGGCGGGGGGCTCTGTTGCATCCACCCAGCAGAGGGTCAGGGATCCCCCAGACCAACCCTGGCACAACATACCGTCCCCAGGGAGCCCTGTCCCTCACCCAGGACAGACCACACCAGGTACACGTGGCCAACTCCATGGCCCCCAGTGCCATCCCATTCACTCCGCTGTAACAACCAGCTGACATGGACGCTCAACAAATCACTTCAGGGTGGAATTTCAAAGCTACCTGCAGTCCATTGTGCTTCATCTATATGGGAGCAGGATGCCGAGGCGCTACTGCCATACCTTTTTCCTTTTGCCCACAGCCGGTGGCTGAACTCCATTTATCAATAAACTGCTCAGCTGCTTCGATACAAAATCCTTTCTCAAGTGGACATTGATAAAACCTTTAAAGGAGAAAACCAGCAATGAGTGCTGGGGCTCCAGAAGCGCCTCAAGCCACTTTCTGTTTCCTTCCCCCTTGGATTTCTGTTTCCTCACATCAAGGACAAGAGCATATGAAAGTAGCTTGATAAAACAAAAATGTTTTTCATCAACAGGACAACAAAACTGCCACTAGAAGACAATTTCTGTTCCCAGATTACAAGAGCCTGTTTCACACCTCTATAGCCTTTACTGTAGGAGTTATATTCTGTGAGCTAGTCCACTGACACAACTCTTTTTTGCACACTGTCAAATGTGAATTTATAAAAACATTTCTAATAAAATAAATAATCTTTCCTGGGTTTGTAGAATGCAAAACCAAATCCTGCTTTGTCTCCTTTTTTAAAATTAATATCCTAAACCAAAAAGGTTACACCTGGAGTAATCCATGCTTGCGGAACGACACCATTTTACTTCTGCTTCACAGAGCTAAAGAACGAGCTTCTGCCCCAGCGCTCAAAGGGCTGTGCCATGTATGATCACATATATTTTATGTTTTTTGCTTCAGCCCTAAGGAATATGAGCCGTTGTATTTCTTCCTGGGTGACAAGGACAAAACAGATGCAGCGATTAATAACCGCCATGCCTCTCCAGCGTCTCAGTGCTGAGAGGACAAGGTCTCCTCACCATCCAAGCAACAGTGAGTAGGGCATATCGATTTTTGCCATGAGTTCATGATTGTGGCCTGATACCCATCACCAATATTCGAAGGGGAAAAGCTGGTCCCTTAAGGATCAGTGGAAAAATTGCTAATTCAAGGGCTCAGGACTGCACTAACCAATTCTAATAGAGAGATAGATTTGCTGCTGCTGCTGTACAAGTCTGAGCTCACCAAGACTGAAGAAGCTAATTCACCTCATAACTGCAGTTTTAAATCACAAAGCAGTCGAACTCAACTCAGCTTCCAGTATAAAATCAGTATATTCCAGTATATATCACCATCCAGTATAAAACCACTGTATCAGCTTTAAAACTTAGGAAGTTTGTAACACAAAACTATCTTACCAGGACCAGCGATTTCAACCTTCTCAATGCATTCGTTGGCAGGAATATTTTTTGTTATTTTCTCAGCGATCTCCCTTGGGCTAACCTTCTGTTCCTTGGTTTTGAGCAGTATCTGAAACACAAGCAGAGGACCAAGTAAACACAAACAGACAAATAAAATGCAACAACCCAAGCAACCAAAGATAATCCTAGCTGCCCAACTTTCTTCAACGAGGATCAGAAAAACTGCTGGTAAAGTGGCTCTTCTTCTGCCTCCAGACATAAAGGGCCCACTGTAGGGAACTCCAATAACACAATGCAAGTTCACGTGGTAGAATCAGAACGGTTTGGGTTGGAAGGGACCTTCAAAGACCATCTACTCCAACTCCACAAGTTCTCTGTCCATTCCCAAAGCATCTTCTCACATAGCTTTTTGTAAATCTTAGAAAAAAAACCCTTCAGGAGGGTTCTTTGAGGTAACCCAACCCATCACTTGCAAAACACTAGATTTACACTGTACAAAATTACCACAACTATTTATTTCTGAGCACATGATTTTCCATTCTTAATGTGATGTTTGGACAGAATCTATCCTCTCACTCCCATCAAGGCCACAAAGAGCACTCAATGTAGAATTTACACTCACTACTGCTTGTATTTGTGAAGTTGCAGTCTGCTGCAAAATGTGACTTCTACTTACATTTCAGCTTCCTGTTTAACCTGTCAGTTGCAAGATGGTAAGGGCTTAGAATGGGCAAGAAAAAAACACAAACCCTGTAGCCTTTAACGCTACTCAAAGTGCAAACTACAGGAAGAATAAATGCAAAACCAGATTACAGGCATGCTATAGCGGATCACAGGCATGTTATCTGAACCATTCCAGGAACAGTCACCGTACTCCTCTTACTCTAAGGAGCAAGCAGAGCTCCTGGCTCAAACCCCAGGCATTAATACGCTAACGAGCTCCCAGGAAAACAATATGCACTTGTGAGGGCTGTTTCCACATGGGTGCATTGCAGGGAACAGTTGCTGCCCGGCACGTACTAGAGGGCACTTCCTGCTCCTCTGGCAGTTGCGGTGACAGGTGACCGATGTTCCAGCTCTGCGCAGGGGACACCCCGCAGGAGCAAGGCTCTACGGGAGACCTGCACCACAGTCAAGTCCCTAAAACTCAGGTCGACAGAAAGCGCATAACCTGCTGCTCTCAGAGGGAAATGATTGCGCTGCGTGCCCTGGCTCTGCTGTGTCAATACACCCCGAGCGTGCCGCACGTGTGAGTGTTGCCAGGCTCAGGCCCAGCTTACACGGCGTGCCTTTCCAGGGAACAAACGCTACAGCCAAGCCCAGGACTAAGGAACCCAACCCTGGGTTCAGACACTGAGTTATGTGAACAACGTCGACACTGAGCCAGGGCTGCTCGAGAATCCCAACCGCGACTTAATTGGGGTAAAGCAGCGGTCAAAAAAAATAGCAAAGCTCAGAAAGCTCGTGTCGGTGCAGTCACCCAGGGTGCTCCTCTGGCTGGAGCCCAGTCACAATATGCTAACGAGACCACGGGAAGATGACATGTATTTGTGAGGGCTGTTTCCGCCTTGGCACTTCAGACCACGAGCCTGCTGGCTTGCACGTATCGGTGCTGCCCGGGAGTCAAATGCATTGTGGCAGGACAACAGAGAGGCTGCAGATGACAACCTGGGAGAGAACCCCAGGCGTGTCGGTGTGAGTTCAATCTCAAGATTACCAGCCTAATACGTTAATACAGGTGAACTGGTAACAGAATATTAAAAAACCACCTTTGCTTCTCTTGAGATTGCAAAATAAAAGGTCTGCATCAATGTGCTGAAAGTTTGGGCACTTTAGCACCTCAGCTAGAATGCACTACCTTCTTCCTCCCCCACCTCCTGGTCTGACTTCACCATGGTCCCAGCCCACTGAGCAACTCCTCAAGTGTCTCTTTGTCTGTTTGGGTCCTCTTTGGCCAAGTATCTTCCAGAAAGCAGCTATGCCATAATTTTCAAAAGTAACTGTTGATACCAGCCAGGTTAAAAACCCCCACTCCCTCCTTTGCACACACTTACCAGGTGTTCTGTAAAGTGGAACCATTCTTACAGTTGCCTGAAAACCTCCACGATCCGAACATCATAATAAGAAAAAACATGTTTTCTGCCTTTTGCTCAGTTTAAAGAAAACATAAGCTCCACCAACCAGATGTGGGGATGCCCACATAGCCAACCCTCAGCAAAGGCATACTCTCAGCACACCAAGTAATGTAAATAGAGGTTTAAAGGTCTGCTCTGTGAAGGCCAATGCTTCCCCTAAAATGCCATTAGATAACACACTGAATTCTCGGCCTGGAGGCGTGCAACAAGCCTGAAACAGGTCCAACACTGCAACTCTCACTGTGCTGTCTATCACCTAGCTTCCAACAGACAATGTCCCCATTCTTTCTTCTCCTTGCAAGATCGTTCAGGTTTACCTGTGTTATGCCCATGGCGCTGTTACACTGGTAATCCCCAAATTTGGGCTGCTGACTTGGAGTCACCACTAGTGGAGGGTTTTCCAAATCTGGGTAGGCAGCCTGAATAGCAGCTCCAAAGATCTCCTGAAGATGGCTGTTGATATTAATCATGCTTTTTGCTGTTTTACTTCTTTCCTCTTGAAGGCTCTGAAAAAAACAAATCCAGAAGGCTAAATTCACAACATCTGAGGAGCCGTTACATCCCACTTTTTTCCTTGGCTGCCTGGCAGAGCACGGCTGACAGATTTGGCTGACACCTCCAGACACAGGAGCAACATATACAACATAAAAATCATGTGATTCAAGAGCTGCTTCTCCCTTGGAAGCTCCCAGCACAAACACTTCCCCTGAATGCAGGGATGCATTACTCCTCACACCTTTGTCCGTGATCCTGGCAGAGGCCTCAGCTGGGCTGCCCGTGACAAGACTAGCCAAGACTTTATGGTGTGGGCTTATTAACCCACTGAATTTTTCCACAAAGTAGGTTTCTGTTTAAGGAACCAAGAAATATCTGATGTGCCAGCAACAATTAAGGCATCAGAATGCAGAGTGACCATGCTGTCACACATGACTAGCTGTAACAAACCGACATCATTTATTTAGCTTGTCTTAATGAGAACAAAACCACACCCTACAGCATTAATTCTTTATTCTCTTACCTTTTGAAGGAAATTTAACCGATACTTAAGTTTTGCGTTTTCGTCTCGCAACCCTTCCAAACTTGGGGAGACTCCCAAGCATCCAAAGTTCTTCAGACGCTCGATTTCTGCAGTTAACAACTTGATCTCGTTTTCCTGAAAAGCAAATTAAATTGTCACACAGTAATTCTTTCAGTGGGAGGACAGAAGGTGAGGAGCTGCAAGATCTCAGATAAGATTCTAGTTTTGCCTCATAAAGGTAACACCAATGACATGTAACTTGAGTAATGACATTAAACAATTAATGTTTAAAGGTGACTTCTGTTTGTGTCAAAAACAGAGAATCTGAAACAGTCTTAAAAAAATCAGTGAGATAATAATCTCACTAACATCAAGACAGAAGTGCAAGAAAGACAACAGGCCATGTCAATAAAACATATTCCAAAAATAAGCACTTTCTCCAGCTTTTTTTATCTAATAAATACGTCAAATGGTTTGACTCAAAATTGCCTAAAGCCTCCTTCAGCCAGTTTCACCGTCTCACAGGCCACGGTTTCTTTTCCACAGGAAGAAACCACAGTCACTCACACAAGCCCAGCAGGCTCAAACGCCAGCTAGAGACAGGAATGCCAAGAATCGCAGTGTGCTGCTTCACAGGGAATTCCCAGGTCCCTTGCTGCAGCACACACTCACTTCCACCTCCCCACAAAACCTTCCCTACCTCCCTGAAAACTGACATCAGGCATTCAGGAGTAATCAGGAATTTGAGGTGGACCTCTATACTCCAAATAAACAAACTTCCCTGTGCCCCTCCAGACTTTACCGCCGGGACACAGGCAAACGCTACAACAGGCAGCCTGAGCCTGATGGCTGGAAGCTGCTGCAAGGACCAGTAATTTTCCTCACCCCATTGCCTAAAGAAACCAAATATCTGAAACATTATCTCTCTTGTCCATCTCCTGTCCTCCCCCACAACAGGCCCTGTGCCCATCAGACAGAAACCTGGCTCAGAAACGGAAGTCTGGAGGCTACTGGAAACATAAGTGACTCAATGCTGCGATGGAAGGAGAGGCAGAAGAGGCTGGGAGCTCTCCTCATGTCGACTCGCCAGCCCCTCACCTGACTCATTCAGGCTCTGCCCTACCAGAACTCCCACAGCAGGAGGCAGCTCAGGCTATTAATGTTGTCAAATAGGCCACCAAATCTATCAAAAAGGGCTCATTTACTTTGTTGCTCTTGAAACAATCAGAATACCTAATTAAGGAAAAAATTGGGCCATCAAATCTCCTTGTCTTATACGTCCACCTGAACAACAGCTCCCACAAATGCCATATAATTAACTGCAGATGCTCAAAAAACCTAAGCTGAGCTAAAACAATTTTATGATTGGGCTGTTTGTGGAGTAAAGTCAAAATGAGAGCTTTTGAGGTCATTCTTCATTTGTGCTTCAGCTTCCAGCACACGTTACAGCCTTGAGGTCTGCTCTGCTACAGGACAACAGGTTCTGCAGGTTCGTCTGTGAAGGAACAGGACTTCGAGGAAAAAAAACCACCTTTATCAAGAACTCTGGCTTGGCATTTAGCCAACTAAAATCACTGAACAGCACAACTCTATCTCAAAAATAACTCACTCCAAATAGTCCACCATAGCATTTCCTTTTGCAGCCCATTACTTCCTTTTTTAACCCAAGGCAGACCCCCCAAAAAAATCAGATTGTTTTTCTCTCTCACACATATCTTCCCCCCATATAACCAACAGAATTTTATTTTTATTTGATTTTTGTCTTTTCTTGCTGGTCTGACCTGGTAGCATTTCATATTACAGGCCTATCCAAAAAATGTTCAGACTAAACTGTTTAAAACAGTACAGGGAGATTTCATTGCATTACTTCACAGTTGTTTCACTCTAAGTTTAAGTAAGCGTTATTGCTACAAACTGACATGAAGGAACACGGGAGCAGTGACATGCATAACTCACCCCCCCCCCCAACCCTAGAATGTGCTTTAAGAAAAGCACAAAGATATGTTCTACTCTTAGTATCACATTTTCTGTAAATTCTCTGTCCACTCTGTATTCCCTTCTCTCCTGCAAAGTCACCACCTTTGGGACAGGTGAGCAAGGCAGACCCGTAGGGAAGTTTTGCACTGAGGACAAACAATGTCCAGATCTAGAAACTTGCATTCTGCTTTTGAAGTTAAAATCAATACATATCGAAGCTAACAAGCAGCTCACAGTTCTTACTCCTCCTGCATTAAAAGATTCCCCCTAAGCTACAGCCATCAAGATATTTAAGTACCATTAGCAAACTTTCCAAAAAAGAAATTTGATTTGGATTTTCCTCCAGAATCACAAATGCCTCTGGCCACCCAGGTGAAGACTCACAGGAGGTGAGATGACCGGTATCTTACTGCAGCTTTTTTCCATGTTGCTAGAGTACAATAGAGGAGGAGGAAAGAGGTTTATCCACATGCATGGCCAGAACCCAGAACAAGGGCTCTGAGGAAATCACAACCCCTGGGGCAGACATCTGGCCCAAACAGCTTTTCCTACACAAATACAGGGTGACAACTAGTATCCTAATTACTCAGATTTGACCAGGAGTCAAAAAAACTCTAAAACAATGCCACAGTTCAGCAAGTCTCACCTACTTCTTTCCCACAACTGCACCAAAACAGTAAATTCACCACACAGACACCTGGAGATAGGAGGCATTGAGGCTGGCCCCATGTCAGATTTGACCAAGCCCAACGTATCAGCCCAGACCGGCACATTATCCTATTGTGTTCAGAGCTCCCCTTCTGCAGAAACCATCAGTAGCAGTCTTTATGTTACTCGAATGTGAACTGAAAGCAAAAGGTTTCACCATGGTGGTCTAGCTGCCTATCCAAATATTGCTGCTGCCATTTAAGTCTCCCTTTTTGTGCTCATCAACAGCTAATACAGATTAAATGAGATTTTAATTCAGAACTACCCAGCAGAAAAGCCCGACCTCAGCAATGATAACACTCAGTTCCAGAATCTCTGGGGTTAAGACCACAACAGCTGAGCTGGGACAGCGGCACTAACAGCCCCAAAACTGGCAACAAGGGCACCTTGGTTCCTGGGCCAGTCAGGAGGGAAACCCCATACACCACCCTCCTCTCTCTGGTGACCTGTGACAGGACACAGAAACCAGAAAGAAGCTGCATGAGGGGAAGCTCAGATTGGACGTTAGGAAAAGGCTCTTCACTGAGAGGGTGGTGGGTCACTGGAACAGGCTCCCCAGGGAAATGGCCATGGCACTGAGGCTGACAGAGTTCAGCAAGTGTCTGGGCGATGCTCTTAGTCATATGGTTTAGTTTTAGGTAGTCCTGCAAGGAGCAGGGAGTTAGGACTTGATGATCCTTACAGGCCCCTTCCAACTTGAAATATTCCATGATTCTATGACCCCCACACCCATAACCAAGTTGCTGAGCTTGCCTGGAAAAAGCTCTTTAGACTTTCATGTGTTATAAATGCCCCTTATCACAGCAACCTGTGATAAACGTAATTCTCTGGCAAATCACCTATGAACGCAAGATCTAATTAAAGGGATATAAATTCCACATTCTTTCTGAAAAACAAACAACTATGTTAAACTACAGATACCCCTTGTAACTCCTCTCACAGCAGCACCCAAGCGAGGAAGGGAGACAACACCAACAAACCTCTGATCTACAAGATGTGTAACTGAGAAAAGGAAGGAAGAAGCTGCTGTTCAGGACATAAAGTTTCACCCCCTGGATTATTCTACCTTCACAGCCCTGGGCATAACACAACTTGTCAGTAAAGGGTCATACCTGATGACCACCTCACGAGAAGCTGCGGGAACTACATGAGGCCATGCTGACATCTCCAAGGGCTCTTTGGTCAGCTGAGAACTAGAAATCTTCCCCTCACCTGTGAATACAAAAAAACTATAGCTTTTTCAATAAGACCAAAATCATCCTTACATTTTCCCTTAGCACATGTCTTCCAAAGACCCCACTGAATTAACATGAAACTTACATAAGCTTCCCTCTCTGGGCTTTAGAGTAATAGAGCTTTTCTCCATCACATTTAAAAACCAAAAGAGATAAAATGGCCTGGGGAGGCATAGCAAAGGGGTCACAGCAGTTCTCTTCCTTCCCCTCCTTCTTGCCTCCTGCATGGTTTTATGTCTGCTCCTACTCTGCCAAGCCTTTACTGAGCTGGCTCAGAACAATAATTCAGCACATGCTCTTTGCTCTTTTTTGGGTTATTTTCCTGAAGAGTTAATGATTCCTGCCAGCCGGCTCACAATGGGCTCCCGGGTTTGCGGGAGCCGGCACCAGGGAGTACGTGACCAGGAGCAAGGTGACAGGTAGGTTCAGGCTCAATAATTCCACCTGGCTCCTTCATGGTGCCTGGAGTTAAAGAGCTGAACACTGTCCCTCTTGCTTTGCTTCAGAGTGATTGGAGCTTGTTAATGGACTAAAAACCAGACAACAGTGATGGCAAAGGGAGAACACCTTGCCAGAATACGTGATGCTGGTCCTCTCCTAGCAGCTACAAAGGAGAAATGCAAAAATAAAGGCCAAAAGGAGTTACAGATATTCAACAGCCAGATTTATTATCTCAGTATTTTATGGCAGTATTTATTGTTTGTTTGAATTGTGAGTAGAAGACATACCAAACAGCTGCTTCAATAACACCTGTGTATAGTAGGAAAAAAAACACAAGCCAGAATCTCTCAGTTATGTGCTTTCAAGGCAACACAAAATATTAACCTGCTGAATTAAAATATTTCCTGAAGCTGCCTCTGTACTTTACTGTCACTGTCAGTCATTGGCTAGGACAGACCAGACAGTCTGATTTATTTTATTATTATAGTCACTGAAAAGGGTTGTCACGATCTTTTTTTCCCAACCTAACGCCCCTTATGGCTGCAATAATCCTGCTGGAGAAAGCCTGGACTGCCTTTAGCACACCTGCCCTCCAACAGCTCCTCCGAAAGTGCTTTCCTGGGCCCCCGAAGCCGGTGCTGCCCCTCCCGAGGGCCGGGCAGCCTCCTCTCACCGCCCCGCCCGTCCGCAGGGTGACCCTCGCCCGGCGAGGAGACGGCCAGGGGGACAGCACAGAGAACCGGGGCGGCAACGCGCAAACCCGTGCTCGGCAGCTTCCTGAGGCCTTTTTGGGGAAGTTTTTTTTTTT
>JAHREE010000308.1:3989717-4060848 GCA_033628505.1 Tringa tobata | reverse complement strand
GCGCCGTCCCCGTGTGGAGCCGGTCCCGCGGGGCTGCCCCGGCCCGTCCCGCCCCGCACCTGCCGCGCCAGCCGAGCCGCCGACTGCGCCACGCGCGCCTCCATCCTCGAGCGGCCGGAAGCGGAAGTGACGCCGGCGGAAGTGGCAAGCGGGGGGAGGCTTGAGGGTGGCGGCAGCGCCCCCAGCGGCGGGGAGGAGCCGCGCCCTTCCGTGTGACCGGAACCCCTCCGTTAGGGGTTGGGGGGTGTCGCCGCGCCCCGACTGGGTTTGTAACGTGTAAGAAGCCGTTTTACAGCTCGTTACAGGTGTTGGGAAGGGAAAGGCTCACCCAAACCCAACCCCGGTTGGGTGTGTCACAAGCCAGCGCTCCAACGGTGAAGTATTTATGAGAAACTTCCAGGCCCCGGGGTTGTAACCCTCTCCCTGGGGGCCGACCAGGGCTCCTGGGAGCCGACAGAGGCCCTAAGCACAGTAACCGGCACCCTCACCAGGGGCACCGTGAACTCCCGGGGAAAGGCAGGGAGTAAAAACAATAAATCCCATCACTTGTAGCATCTGACGGGACAGGGCGATTTCCAGGCCCTCAGGGGATGGTGGTGGGGAACATCCCCTCCAGAGCCACGGGCACAGCAAGGAGACTGTGGGGCAAAGATCCTGGGGCTGAGGTTAGCAAGGCATCAAGTGGCTCTTGCCCAAGTATGGGCGAATAACATTTTTCTGTAACGAAGCAGGGAGCAGGTGAGTTACATCTCCAGCACTTTTAGTAAAATCTGTATTTAGAAGAAAAGGGAAAAGCCCAAGAGCACCCACGTTCCTACAGAGTATACCCACCACCTGCCCCACAAAAACACCCAGTCTGAGGTCACAGAGCAAGACACGTTAAAAGCTATGTTCTTCCAGCTAGTGACAGGAAACAACCCACAATTTAGGTGCCAGCTGATGAGAAGATTCACACAAGACAAAAAGCAAGAAGGCAGGTTTGTCCAGAAAGGTCAGTTTATTGGAAAAACCTAAAATGGACTTCAAACCTGCAGCCCTCCTTCCACAGCAGTGGTTTCAATGGGCTCCCCACGTCACCTTAACAGACCCATTACAGACATGAGCTGCAGTACAAATGTTAAAAGTGCAAGTATCCTGAACTTCACACCCACTTTTATGACCTGGCAGGAAACACAAACGCTTCACAGCTCACAGAGAATTCGTTCACAGCACTTGGGAGTCAAAACTGGCTCCCTGCATTCCCCACAGGGTACAAAATACATCACTCAGAGGAGAGTCCGATGCAGAACATCATAGAAGGTAGGGGTGAGGTTCCTTCAAATTTATTTTATTGCAGTAAAACCTCTAAAAGGTAGAGCTGTACAAAAAGTCTAAACAGCATTATTTAAGAATAACAGCACCTTACGCTGCATTTGTTCTTATTTAAAATTCTATTTCCCAAAAATACATTCCTAAATATACAAACTATACAATCTTGTCACTTTAATGCTGGTTTCTGTGATGATATAACTTTAGCCTAAAAATCTTCAAAACATCCACATACTGACAAAAGCCCTAATATACAAATGCCTTGGTACCTTCATAATACCACATAAATAACTTCAAAACCCAAACTGCATTTGTAGAGTTGTCCGGAAAGCAAATACTTTATGGTGATCACACATCGTCCGCAGAGAGCGTTGGAATGTTTATCCTTGGCCTTGTGAAAAATGCCATTTTCTCTCTAAAAAAAGATGATGAGTTGTTAATGCAACAGAAGCCTTGCCAGAAATGTCCATCATGCACAGGAAAATTTATCCCACCAGCTGCCACCACGAAGAGCAGCAGCACATCCTCTCGCAACCCACACCTCTTCTTTATATATCAGACACCAGGCATCCTTACAGTTAAACTCACAACACTGACCTTATCAAAAAGCCATTTCAGAAAGGCTCGGGGGTTTTTTTGTTTTGTTTTTTTTTTTTGCTTTCTAGGTATGTTACTCAGGGAAGCAAAGAGCTACTTCTGTATTAAACAAAGGATTTGTGAATCTGTTGCGAGGTGGGGAACGATCTGGAGCTTTGAGGTCACGTGCAGTGCTGCAGCTCGTTTCCCTGACTCTCAGACCTTACACTTTGATATAAAAATACAGAAATTTTTGTTTGAGCTGAACAGTTAACTACTTCTACAAAGATTAGCCTTCCTCATCATCATCTTAGTCACCCATAGGAAAATCATGGTAGCAGTCAATTTTTCCTGCCCTTTACCAGCGAGGTGTGCTCACCTGAATGACTGTACTTCCAGAGGCTCCTTCCGACTCTGCCCTCGCAGCCTGTGGACATCCTTGGCAGCAGCTCTCATCATTTTATCGGCCTTGAGCTCACACTTGTGTTCTGTTTTTTCCACCTAAACAAATAATGGAAAAGAGATGCTTATGTTTCCAAGAGGAATGAGTATATCCCAACTAATCTCCAAATAGAGCAGTATTTCAGCTGCAGGTCCGAGGGGCTTGGAAACCGTTGACTCTGGAATCACAAGCCACAAAAGCTAAACTGAAGGCTTGTCAGCTAAGCGTTGTAACGGACAGAGCTTCTGTAAGGTCTTCACTCAGCTCTTTAAAAGTGCTAACTACGAGACACCACACTTACTATGGGAGGCTGCACTTCACAAAACAGATGGCATCAGTGACTTCGCGTGTTTGCGCCTGTGCTAAAGCAGGAAATCTCTGTGCTGGTAAATGCATGGGTTTGGGACTAGGAGAACTCTTCAGGAAGTTAAAAAAGGGTCAAAATCCAGCAAAAGTTATAATGCTTTCAAAGTTGAAAGACGACTTTCATAAAAGAAAGCAAAATTTTTTAATGAGCTGTTTGTTGAAATTCTTGGTAATTAGTCCTGTCTCCTTTCCATCCCTGCCCTGCAGTCCACCCTTCAAAAGCAGAAAGACAGATATTATTAAGCTCTTAAAGCCAGAAGTTCTGCTATCATTTGACTTAATTATCACTTCCTATGCATAACTGTCATCCATGCACAAGTTTTGTGCAGCCATTATGTCTCTTAGAAGCGGCAAGAGATGTAACTGCTCTCTTCCTAACTCTCCTATCTGTGGGAAGGCAGGCACAGACTCTGCAGTTGGTAAATACCACACCTGAAAATAGCCAGACATTCATGAACTGCAATTCCCATTATCAATCACTTGCTTGATGGAGCCCTAAGCGGAAGACACAAGTGACTGTAGTGCTAAGGCTTCATCTCCTGACTGTCCAAAGCACCCTGTTTCTCAAATCACGTTTCTCAAACATCTCAAATAAAATCTGAAGGCAGGTGTTACTCACTCGTTTTTCCACTAGTCTCAGCAGCAGTCGAAATCTCTCATCATCCTTCACCCACTGCGGCAACTCTTTTTCACCCTGACTTTGAGCTTGTTCCAGCTGCTCCTTCAGTTCTCTCAGCACCGAGATCTCCTGAAGCAGCCGATCATGCCAGGTTTTTGAAGCTTGCAGGTCCAGCTCCAGGTCTAGCGAAGTGCGGATCAGGCGCTCCGTACCGAAGGACTTGATTGAAGGCTAGAAAAGAGGGGGTGTATGAACACAGTGATGAGAACTATCCTGACCACTCCCCCATGAAGGACCAAATACATCATGAGACCCATTCTTCCAGAACTTCTCTTAGCATAAAGCACCTCTACTGATCCTGCTTTCCAATCCATCTCAAGACAGAAAGCACAAACTCAAGCAAGTCTTATCTATAAGTCTTTTGATTTTGGTGTTTCCACTGAATTTCTTCCTTGGCAGCTTCTCCAACTCAAGTCTTGTTTGCACACCTTGCTCCCAAGTTTAATGTCTCATCTTCAGATGCATCCACAATGCAGCAGAAAAACCTGTGTTTGGTTTTTTTTCCAGTAACGTATTATGTTGCCTTCTGCTAGTTTCAAACACAAGCTGCCTCAAGAAAACCATATCCTTAGGAGCTCAGCATCAGTATCCCGGGGAAATTTCCCTGATTGCCATCATGACAGGCACAGGAGTTCAATTGTGTGCCACAGAGTCACTACAACAGGGTCACCTGAGCCCGAGCCTCTGAGACATCATTCTCCTCACCCTCTTCCCCAGCTCTTCACATTTATTTAAGTACTTAAGAATCTTGCAACAATAAATACAGCAAAACTGTTTGTGCTACTTCAGCTCTGACAAGGTGGAAAATACTGGGAACCATCTTCCACAATTGATTGTTCTAAATGAGTTCCGACTTAAACATTCCTGTCATACTCTGGTGTATCAAAGAAAATTGGCCTTGACAGACTTCTCACACACAAAGAAAAGCTTGTGAATGAAAGCACGTGGCAACTGATTTATATTTGCAAATTCTTCCTTTAAAACAGTTTTCCATTTTTTGCAAGTGCCTATGCTAGAGAAAAAAAAAACAAGTGGTGATGTTTTTACCCGTTTTACTCTGACACTTCGTCTCTCCATTGCGTTTCGAACGAAGGGGGGCTTTTTGGATAGCGTTGAACTGTCACTATCACTGCGATTCAGCTGAAAATGAAAACCACATACTTTTCATGAAGCAAATACATACAATGCATACACACATTATTAGCAAAATCAGAGGGTTCTGTAAGTGATTACAAGCACTGATGTAAGCAGAACTATGAAGTTTTGTGAAAGGCCACAGTGGGCAGCTGTCACCGAGTGCACAACATGCAACCCATTTGGCAGAGCCAGATCCTGCCACAAGCTCTCAACTCTGTCCCCTTTTGGGGACTGACCGCATAGAAAGAGAGACAGTAAGTTAGGGTATAATATGGGACTCTGCCCCACAGCTCTTCTCCTGTGCAAGTACCTAGGTTGGGCAAAAAAGCCTAGAAAAATAAGTTCTAAGTAATGAAAAGAAGAAAATAATTAGTCCTTTCTAGCATCTGTAAAACATGGGACTACTTTATTAGTGAATTCTCTTTTGTCCAGTTACCTGTATTTTAAGGTAGTGGTACAAGAGGTAGGTTTACCTGTAAGCTATCCCCCTGGGTTTTTCAACTTTGTTGAGTTGTCATGTTACACACACACAGCCTGCCTTCTTTTGTGATTGTCTCTAGACCCTTAAAAGAGCTCAGCTCTTAGGGTTTAATTCCCTTCTCATATTCCTTCTTAAAGTTGGGGGTGGGGGGAACAAGTGTGTGGGATATGCATGTGCAGGCACACAGTGTCTCTGTCACCCAAGCACAGGCCACTGCTGCAAATTAAAAAAGGTTTGTTTATAGGGAAACACCTGCTTCTGAATCAGAGAAAACCTGCACATCAAATTTGGCTCAGCTGTATTAAGAGCATGCCCACTTAAGACAGGCCACGCACAATAAAAGGCAGTGTTTGTTTGCCAATTCAGTTTAAAAAGACGAGTTATTTATAGTTTAGGCTGACCCTCGATCCAGGAAATAATTGTGAACAACCATTTCAAAGCAGTGGAAGTGACATCCTGACCCAGCACATGGCCTATTCAGTTACCTTCAGACAAAGCACACTGGAGATTTTCAAGCTTCCACTTTTTTTTTTTTTTTTGTGACATCCTTTCCATTTCTATCAAGCTTTTGTGTTCACCTCATCTATAGTCAGGTGGACACAGCTAACTCAGTTCCAGTTAGCACAGAACAGTCTTAAAGCAGCAGGAAAGGGTTTGATATGCAGCTTAGTCATCACTCTCTTACAGCAGCCCTTTCAGGTTAGTCTGGGCGTCTCAACATGCATGTATCACCAACAGATCTGCACATATACATTTTATAAATCCGTGCTTAATGCTTCTAGTTCCAAGGAAAGATACTGTGTAGGAGGGAGCAATTTTTGAAGTCAAAGGGGGAGAGAAGAAAGCAGTGTCAGGTCTCTGAAAAATTCAGACTAAGTGAATGTTGTTATCATGCATTCATTAATGAAAAACAGCATTTATAACCTCAGGATTGCATTTTCCTTACCCGACACACGTACTGACTTTGTGGTCCTGGTGAAAATGTTTTTGAGCGGATGATAGTGCTACCTCTGACAAACTGAGTTTGGGGTGGATTTGCTGCTCTTTTGTCCTTAGGACGAACTACGGTAGAAGACTGTGCGAGGCTCTCGGTGTTTGTCTCTTTATCCACCTGAAAGACAGACACTGCAGTGTAAATGCCAGCTTGCCGTCTCACCGGTGACACATACCCGGGGCTGTCTGACAGCCACCTGTGATACATCTCCGCTTTCACTCCCAGAGGCATCGCATTCAAAAACAGATACTCTTTAGCCCTTTTCATGCAGGGTGTCCTGACACGTCACTCTTTGAACTCAGTGGCTGCTACATTAACTGTACCACTCCCTAAGGGCTCCCCATCTATTGATTGCTGTACAACACAATTGATTCCAACAAGCTTTGCCCATTGATCCAGTGCATCAATGTGACCTGCCAATCTCACACAGAACAGAGGTATGAATTTAAAGACCATTCCCTTCCTTGTCATGCATCTGCAGCAAAGGTCCAAATCGCTGTGTGTACATGCACAGAGAGCACGCGTACAGCATGCCTTTGTTAGGCTGCAGCTATGTTCAGAATTAAACAAGGTCAAAGCCACTGTCACGTTCATGAAAACAGTTTTCATGAGCAGCAAAAAGGAGGCATAAAATGATGCTATATTAACTGTGGGATAAAGTGGTCACGTAGAGTTATTAAAAAGCTTTCAGGTAGATAAACATTTAAACATCAATGGTGAACTTTCAAGTAACTGCTGTAACCATGCTCAGCTCAACAGCAACCAGTCAGCTGAGCAATGGGAAGCTTAGTTTATCCTGTTCTAAAGGCCCTCAACTTTACCTTCACTGCTATTTCCATGTGCAGCTGGGAATTCAGACTTTCTTCTGTTTCCCACAGCGATTTTCCAGCACAGAATTCTTCCTCCTCCTCTGCTTCATTTTCACTGATCTCATCCTGTTCTTCCTGATCAGGAACATCTTCGTCTTGCCTGTTGGGAACAGCTTTGTTATTGAACTGGCCTACTGTGCACAGTACTCTGGTGCTGCAGCAGGAGTTACCTCCTGTAAGCTGCTGAACAGAAACACATCCCCAAGACAGCTGGTTGTACCTGACCTGGTCCTGTAGCCACTGAGATTACACAAACACAGGCTTGTAAGGGAATAATCGAAACTGGAGCGAAGCTGCACCAGAAGGCAAATCTGGAGACATTCAAAACCTGCCTGGATATCTTCCTGTGCAACCTGCTCTAGGTGGACCTGCTTTGGCAGGGGCATTGGACTAGATGATCTCCGGAGGTCCCTTCCAACCCCATGTGATTCTGTGATTACACCCAAAAACTTCATACCAATCTTCTTTCAAAAGAAGCAAGCTGAGAGTTCAGCCATGTGGTGTGAGCTTATGGTGAGTATGTCTTAAGGGGAGCTCTCACAATGCCATTAATCTTAGTTTAAAAAGTGATGCTGGACAAAACTGAAGCATTGTTTTAAAATCCTTTTCAGCTCCTTTAAACTCACAGCTGGCTTCTCCATCAAACCCATTGCTCAGCCTCACTTTTTATTTCAAATGTTGGGCTTCGTTAATAGAATCTGAACCAGAACCATGCAAACAACAGCCAAAATTTAATATTCAAGCAAAGCCTTCCACCATACAGTGGAGCTTTCATGGATGCCCATAGAACGTTGTACAAATAACAAAATTAACATAATGCTATTGACTATTTTTAACATTTAACATCTTTGTTCTCACTTCCCAAGGACAACTGACAGAACAGAAGAAATGGTATTTTTCACCAAAACAGACATAAGCAGCTTCCCACAGCTCTGTATCATCCACTTTTTTTCTCTGCACATGAATCCCCAAATGCTCTGATCATCCCACACCGCTAAGATGGTGGGATGCTACCTACCAGCTCTCTCCACCAGTTAAAGTGCTTCTGCTTTCCTCCAGTTTCTTCTCCACAGCTTCCAGTTCAACAGCTGTCTGCTCCAAGAGCGCTGAGACAGAGTCCTGGGGAGATCAAGAGGCTTCTTGTGAAGACAAGACTCTCACAAACTGCAAAGCGCCCAGCCTTTCTGGTCCCAACAGCCCCAAACAGCTTCCTCTGGTGGCAGAAGAGAGTAGTAGTCTCTACACCCGCGTTGTTCAAGCAGCCCATTGCACACAGAGTTCTCAGTCAAGCCTGTGTGAGCACACCTGGCCCAGCTCCCACAGTTATGTTAGCATTTGCACGTGTACAGGTATAGGCTGGGCGTATCGCATGCCATGCATGTGCAGAGTATGTCCATATCTTGACTCATTCAGCAAGGTCATGGCACAAGGTGAACTGTCTAGTGGGAAGAAAGGCAAGAGCTCACACATCATTTGCACCAGACCACATACCACATCCCCCAGCTTCGCGAGGAGCAGATTTCAGTATTTAGCTCAGGAGAAGGGCATATCTGTAATTGACATGTTAATTACCTTGCTGCACTGAATGACATTTTCAAGTTCTAAATATAAAGACACCAGCCTTCACTTCTCATCTATTGTAACAGTCCTTCAGCCACAGAAACCCTCTCACTACGACTGTTTAGAAAAAGATTTGTTTTATTTCAGCACTTGTTCTTACTGTTTTTTCAGTGCAGGGTACTTCAGAGTGACTGTTTCCTTGTTTACTTTTCCTGTTTTGCTTCTGCAGATACTTATAACTAAGGAGGTTATACCAGCGGGTTGATTTCTCTCCGGATCTACATATTTCAGCAAGGCTAATTTGTGCTCCACCCTATTGAGAGCAAAAACACAGTTTTAGTGTAATACTAGAATGAACCACTACCACATCAGTAAGAAGAAATTAGAGCAAAAATCCAGGACTACTTGACTTTGGCAATTTTGACAAAAGGAAAAATTGCCCTGTTTATCCCCATTTCAACAGCGCTAGTAATGCTTTATGTTTATTATTTTTAACATTGTCTAGGACTTCCAATCCAAGTAGCAAATGCTTCACTACAGCTCCTGCGTACATGAACCCAGAAGTACGAACAGTGCTACTCCACGCATGATAGATTACAGGCAGAGCTTCAAAGAAAAAGAGAAAGGAACAGGAGATGAAGCCTCCCTTTCAGGAAATCTGCAAGGCTGACAAAAATCATTGCCTAAAATTGAGATGCTTTAGTTTTGTATATTCCATTCCTCTTTATCTGCCTTGTCATTTTTCACTACCTTTCATTTAGTACACAATCCGACATATTCAAAACCAAAGTAAAACCCATTTGCAATTTATTTAACCCGTGTCTGAGTGGACTCCATGGCACCAGCCCAGTCCGGCAGGCTGCATGTGAGCACATCTCCTGCAAGTCAGCATGCTCCCACCTGGAGCTTAGGTACTGTATGATCATACATGCATGTTCTGGAGAACAATACTCCAGAAATGGTTCTATTACAATCAACTTGCTCAGGTAATACTGAACAACAAAAAAGCTCTTCTAACAACAGGGAGTGGCTGGCTAAGGCAATACTACCACTCAAAAAATGACACTTATATGGATTTTAATAGTGTAAATTAACAGCAATTTTTTTAAAAAAACTTTAGAGATCTTTAATATTCTACAGGTTCCCAAATTCCTGTAAGAAGTCCATTCCCAATTACATTACAACACGTGTTTCCAAAAGGAAGAAAAATAGGTAGAGTTTCACATTAAATTGTGAGACAAGGGAAATCCAGTAGCCTGACAAAGTTACCAGTAGTTCTGGTTCTATTTATCTAGTAGATATTTTTTTCCTGATCAAAATCATTACTGCAAAGAACACTATCTGGGAGACATCCTATAGCTAAGGATTATCAAGAAAACTTTCACAGAAATTGCCGCACTTCAAAGTTTAAAATTTCAAATTTCATCTAATTCAAAAGAGGAAACAAACACCAAGATATTAAAATAGAGATTAATACTAACCAAACATTCTTCAAGGTGAGACTTATCTACAGTGCAAACATCGACTCTCAAAGTCTTCTGGCGTAAAGCCGGGTAAGAGATAGAAACCCAAAATACTTCATTGTACACAAGATTGTCTGAAGCTTCCACTGGTCTTGTGCGAAACAAGCAGCTTGTGCTTTCTGAGCAAGGCAGGACAGCCACGCGAATGTTCCTGTTGAAAAAAGCGTCGCAGTCAGTGCTACTGTACAGGTTTGCAGCTCCCTCCATTGCAACAGCTCCATAAATCTGTAAGTGAAATTCACCCTAAGCGCTGCGGACATGACTGTCCTATCCTATTCTTTGGAATATCAGTCAACTGAGAAAAAAGGAACATCTCATCACAACTTCAGAGACATGAAGTGGCAAGAGTTGCCGTTGACTTCATCCTTCTGAATCTTGTAATAGAACAGCATGGGATTGTGTTTAACATGGTTGTTTACATCTGTGCAACTTGTCACGCTGTAACAGAGCCTTTGTGGGTAGAAACAGCTACGCAAAAATGAATCAGATTTTTGTCAGCTTATTCAGCACACAGCTGAATTTAAAAAGAACTTGTGCCTAGAATGAGTCTAGCAGAAGCTGTACGTTTCCCCACACATGCACCTATACAGGTGTCCGAGGCTCAGTTCTGCAGCAGAACAAATGCCCCCTCTTCATGTGATGCAGTTGCTCTGGGCACTGCCACACTTAAGAATCTTTCCGGCTTGTGCTGATTCCAGGCAAGTCTTTTCCTAGCAAATCCAGAACTTTGAGGAAAAAAATGAATCTTATTTCAGACTGTGGGCTTATTAGTTCATAAATGTTGCTACATGTAACGAAGTGTAGAAGTATTTCAGAAAGTGTGAAAAAAACAAAATGCAACATCTGTTTAATTCCCACTGGAAACTCATACAAATACTTTAAGATTGTTTATTTCACCCACTTACACTTTTTGATCTTGTTCTAACAGCAGTGCTGGAACATTACTCAGCTGGATGACCAGTATCGCAAATTGTTTATTTTTGTCATCATACCTGAAATGGAAAGACACAAAAAAGCATTATTATTAGAGAAGTCTGCCTTGGACTCCATGAATGAGTATTCCACTTGTTTCATCAACACAAACAAACAACATTAAAAATTTACAAACAAGACAAAACCATAATGGGACCATGGCTTACCTATAGTTTAAAACAAAACCAGTTTCATATTATGTGAAATTTTGCTACCAGAACATCCAGAATTTAAAACAGTCCAGAACTTAAAAATTTAGACACAATGGACTACAGATTTGACTTAACACATGTCGCTTTTCCTGGGGCCTAGTTAAATTGCTGTATTATAATGAAAACCTTTTGAAAGACCTTATATAATGACTGTAATATAAAAAAGTTACAAGTAGAAATACCTGAAGTACAACAGTGAGGTTGTTACGGGTAACCACTATTTTACCATTGATGGCCATGACAAGAGAGTTTTTGCACTACTTATTTTTCCTCAAATCATAAATAATCTTCCATTAAGTCATTTAAGGAAGACACCTCTGTCCCCTACCCACTGCTTGTGGGATTCAGCCATGGCCAAGGTTACGATCGCCATTTCCTCCCAGCAGTTTTTCCTCCACAAGCTGCACACTGATGGAGACAGCAAGCCAGGAAAAGGCCTTCTCCAGCCCAGTGCTCCCATTGCTGGTTTGCACCCTCATACCACACTGTCACCAGCTGATATCCACTGACATGAAAGAGGATAACTGGGCCAAGGACCTCCTAGAGTCGAGTGCAATTCTCAATTACACTACAAGGAGGGCATTAGGTAATACCAGTAGAACAGGATAAACGGGATAAGAAAACAGAAAGCACCATCCTTTAAATCCCTTATATAATTTTTTCCATTTGAAGGAAAATCCAATAAAAATGTGTAGTGCTTACCTCATTGCAATTTGCACTTTAGCTGTCCCAACTGCTTCTGTATCATCACTGTCAAACACCATCACTTCTGACACACATGGTCTGAAAGAAATCAAAGACAATTAAGGACTTGATTTCCTTCTTATTGAAGTGCTAGCATTTAGGTGATACAAGATCTTTTCCCTTCCATTCAGGGGTTAGGTATATGGATTTTGTAAAATGAGCAGCTAAAAGAAAGCCCATTTAAGAAGTAAGTGCAATCATCCTTAGAGGTATGTATTACAGTGCTTATCAGCAGAAAGTCATATGCCTTTCCTCTTCGCTGCCAAAAAAGCCACACAAAAGACTGTGCAAAAACAAGGCAGTGGGGGATTTTTAAAGGGTTCCCTTGACTGGATTTTAGTAGAGACAGCTGACTGCCCAGCCACAGAAATAAGACTTAACAACTGCAATCCTGTTCTGCATCATGACAGCAAAAATTCTCTAGTTTGATTAGACTTAAGTCATTCCTTTGTTTCTTTAAGAAATCAAACTTCCCTAAGCACATTAAAAGTGACAGATTACACTGACTGGTCTTCCTTGAAAGAGCTACCTGCATCATTTTCCTCCCAATGTACTCCTCCTCCAAAGTTTTACGCACTGAAAGTCCAAAAAACTACACGCATTGTCTAATCGACTCAGAGGCTATGCTGTAGCACATTAAAACAGGATTAGCACTCTTCTCTTCTAAGTATTTTCCATATTACTTAGCACTCTCTTGTGTTTCATTACATTTCAGCTACAGAGGACAAACGTGTCGCTCATCCTACCCTCACCATTTATTATAGGCATCAAAACCATCCTGTAGTCATTATGAAGGCTGGTAAGTCAACAACACAAAGAACTCTAAGTAACATCAGAGGTGTGACTGTGCGTGGGATGCCTTCTGTAATTGTCACCCATTACCCTCCTCCCCTCTCCCCTTGAGGGGTCACAGGGACCATAAGACACCCAACCATCTGACTGCTTGGCTTGGGCCTAGAAGATCTACTTTACAGAAGCATTGCACATTCTTGTCAAAGGGACTTGTAAACATAAAAAATTACTCATCTATCTAGAGAATTTATGAAGATAATGAATGAATGAGGAGAATATGAGATGAACAATTTTTCACCTCCACAGTCATGTCTTTCAACAAATGACCCTATAATTTATCTCAATGCCAATAGAAACAGTAGGAAAATCCATGTTAGATGCAGCCAAACCAGGTATCAATAAGATCAATACCTTCCAGTGAACTTTTTGTCAAACCACCCCAGATAGCTTTAGCGTGTAAGGGAGGTGCAGAAGCCCAGCAAGAGCCGTGACACCCGGCTCCAGCCATAAGCCATGCACTGAGGGGAGAAGCCCTGTGGAAATCACATCCTGGATCCAAGCATCGCAGCGTGTACACATCCTCAAAGCAGCTCAAGGTGCTTCTGCTGCCTGCCTTAAACATCCCAAAGTCCTCTCAGGCTGACTGAGGGCTGCCATTGACACCAGAATGGCTGACTGACAGGAGGGGAACTTTATACCTGCCAGATGGCTCTGCCACCCCCGTCAAGGCAGCAATCACAGCTTACCAGCACCTTCACAATCAGACCAGCTGTTCTAACAGTTCTCTGTGAGCTTGCTTTCAGCTACTTCTATTATGGGAAGCGTGGGTCATTTTGATAATCAAATTCAGCTTGCTCTCAGTTTTTTTCAGAAGTATTAAGAAATCTGAGATTGAGAACTTTAGCCAGCAAATTACAAAAAAAATCATAACCAGCATTATTCCAGCTGACTCCTGTGTGCAAAGCTGTCATTGGCTTCTTCCTCGAGGGAGATCTGATGTCTACCTTTGTACAGACGCCTCATATACCCCGCTATCTCCAGCAACAGATTCATCGGACACTGCAGCTGACACACACGCCACCTTCAGTGCCGTCCCTCCAGCTGTATTTATACCTATCAGAGAAGCACAGAGGAAAAGCAAAAACAAGTGTTAATGAAAACAAAGTGTCTGGATCAGGAGCAGCTTTTTTTCTTATCCCCTGAATTGCATTTTTTCCCCCACCCAAGTATTGTTAAGCAACAGCACATTTCTGAAGACAGAGAGGACACAAGTACGGCGGGCTGTGCTCAACATTCACCGTGAAGTTAGTGCTCCAGGAACATGCCCAACTGCCCTGGAAAACAAAAAGTCCCTGGACAACCAGAGGAGCAGCTCATGTGGTGGAGGTGAAAGCAGTGCTTCATGGTAGTCAATGCCCATGTAATACTCGGGTGCTGCCGTAGCGTACCCTCAGGCTGAAGTTACACACCAGTTGTGCTGTGTGTGTTACAACTGGCTACGCCCATCACCTCCATGGGTGCCCGTCCTCGCAGGCAACGCAAGGAGAGGCTTTCAAGGACTGGAAAGGCAGAGGGGCACTTGTCACAAGATGGGCAACGAGCAGAAGAAGCAGAACTTCTGAATTCTAGTGAAGCTGTAAATATGAACCAATAAAATAGCTCCTACTGCAAGTCTGCCTTAGGCAGGCAGTAGGCCTTCTGGTCTTAGCTTCCCAAAGAGCAGCAGCTGGGTAACCCCAGTGCCCAAGCTCTGGCCACGTATGGATTATGCCTAAGGGTATGTCCTACCTGAAGAGCTTATACCAAGTTTAGCTTCAAGGAGAAGGAACAGCAAAAAACCAACACCTGCCTACCCCTAAACCCAAAAGGTTGGTGTACACAAGAGAGAAGATCGGTCCAGACAGACCAGGTTAACTAGATAAACATGGAGAGCAAGAGAGATTATAGCATTTAAAGCAGCAGCCACATGCAGAAATGCAGGGAAAAGGAGATAGGGAGGAGAAACCAAGGAAGTTGAAGCAAGAAGTTTTATGCAGAGATGTTATCTCACTTAGATATCTTGTGCTACAAAACAAGGAAGGATATGCCCTGGAAACTTCTGCAAATTCTGAACCTTTTCCCTTGAGCAATGACAATTCTGCAGAGATATGCTTCAGCCAAGAGTCTGGAGAACTCTGTCTGCCAAGGTGGCTAACAAGGGCTGGGATGTAGCCAGCTCTTGGCCCTCCCTCTCCTTGGGGTGCCTGCTCTGAGGGTGAGGAGGTGCCGCAGTGTCACATTGAGAGCAGAAGTGCAGCAACACACTCCTCTCCAAGGGGCTTCCATCCTTCAGAAGTGGTTCCTCTTTCCTGTAACCTTACGAAAGCACATTCCACCAAATCAATCTATGGTTTCCATCCGTATTTCCTTTATTACAAAGCAAGTTTGATTGGGGTTTGGTTGTGGGGTTTTTTTTTTTTGCAGTCTCACAAAAGCCACTTTAAGAATTAAAAACAGCTTTGAAAAAACATTGGCACAAAAATTGTGCAAGATCAAGATAGGGTTCAGGAATAATTTAAGGACTTGTTCTACAACTAACAGTAGAGGGTGCTACAGGTAACACCAATATATTGGGTGCACATGTGCAATTTGGGCCCACTTATCCATGTATTTTTTGACAACACCATTGAATGGTATTTTTCATCTTGCTATTCCCATGGAACTGTAGGACAGAAATAAATGTCCAGACCTTTTGCCCATAGGCCAAACCACATGAATAAAAGTTAGCATCTGTAACACAATGCATCAGTCATTAACTGAAACAAATGGATGCATTTAATACTGGCATTCACAGTTTAATCCCTCCTCCCTCCTGCCCTGTTTGAGGGCCTGGCTCCCTACAGCACTCTGCTTACCCTGGGCTATGCAGGAGGTATGTGGGCAGGGTCAAAGCTACGTCTCTTCTCAGTGCTGCTTTGTACTCCTCATCCCATGGTTTTAATATGAAAATAATTTCCTCCCTACTGGCTGGCTTTCTAGCTCAAGTTTTACGCACCGCTTCCAGGAACAACACTCCGTGAACCCCTCCGCAGGAGGCTCCCTCACCAGGAAGGACACCACAAGTAACACTCCAGCAGGCTCAGCCTCTTTTTCTCCTTCATTGAGTCATTTCAACCCAGAAAGTCTTAATTTTTGACAACTTCGCACAAGCACCTTGCGGCCAAAGGGTGCACAAAACCCAGCAATGAAGTGCGTATCTGTTTGTACAGCAGAATGCTAAAGTGTGAGCCCAAATAAAGATGACCAGGTTCCCTGAAAAGGATTCATCATGCAGGCATACTTTTCCTTACTTTTTTTGCAATGGACTTGGAAGCTCAGCCCTGCAAGACTTATACGCACACTGAACCTGTACTTTTTCATGTAGCTAATTACTACAAAATTCAGATTTTCTGTTTTAACTCTCTAAAGAGCTATCGCGCTAAAAAGTGTTTCTGGAAGAGCTGAGAAAAGACTCAACTCTCTTCTATATTTCCAAGCACGCAGATACACTTCCAGTGTTTTTTCACCTTTTTTCCACTTGTATCAAGAATATAAAGTTTGCTCTTCACGTCCTGCCATTTCCCCTTCCATAGGCTCTCTTGGACACACCACGACAAGGCCTTGAAGAACCGCGTCATGCACTGTCCTCTCACACCCACACCATCTCCTCAGAGAATCCCAGACTCTGCCAGATTCCAAGTTTTGCTATTAGTTTCACTTGCATCACTCAGGTGTCACTGAGGTGAGAGAGGAAACCTCAGTTTAGCTTCAAACGTAGGAGGGGTTCTGTTCTTACAGAAACAAAAAGCAAATCCCTCAGATATATACTATTCAGCTCTACTTACAGGAACACGTGAGCATGCTTTGCCCATGAGGCCAAGTACTGACCACCCCAGATCCAGCTACGGCGTTTCGGGAGTTACACTGAACTCCCCCAAAATGCCTGAGGAGTAAATTCTCATCTTGTTATTGCCCTGAAATAAACTACTTAGGGTGATTATTTTGTCTGCTGACTGGCTAACAGCAATAATCACTTAATCTGCTTAACACCTGAGCTTTCACTTTAACAGCCCTTACAAATCTTGAAGAGCTAAAAAGGTTAAAACTAATCAGCACCCAGTTCTAATAAAAATAATGTTTCCTACTCAAATGCAAAACACCTTTTGCTTGTAGGAAAATGGTACCTCAAAGGGGAAGAGCTGCACGCATGTCTTTTATTGTATTTTAAATAGTATCAGCCTTCATAATGCAGAGGGCAGTGATAACATGGTGCTAGTTCCCTTTATTCATGCAGGCTGCTCTATAACCAGAAACAAACAGCACTGCTGGGTCATACGACTAGAGTTTGCAAGTTTATACTGCCTTTAAAGCTCTTCTTCACTGCAGTTACAAATCCAGTCATTATCACTCATCTCCGTTGGATTTAACCCAACTACAGTCGCGAGGGCTTCAGGCAGGCTCCAGCACGAGTGCCCTGACTGCTGCCTACCACTTTCCATCCTCTTAAGCCCAACCATTGCTCTAAAAAAAGGATGAACCCTTCCCACCCACCAATATGCCATATGCATGTATGAGAACATCCACCATCTCTAAATGTCTTATTTTATCGTGCTCACAATCTAAACACATTTTTGTTGCTAAGAGACCATCCCCCTCAAAACAGGAGAAATTCAAGCATAGCCTTGACATGTCTGCTCAGCTGAAGTTAATAAATTCATTGCCACTGATTTACTGAGAACCAGAGCAAGATATAGTGTATGCTGAGGTAGTGAGGAAGATTTTTTATTATAATTTGTTAACTGTTAAACTAAATGCATTTCCCAGTCTTCTTCAAAAGCTTGACCAAAAAGTTTGTGTTAATATGGCATTACATGCTTCCCAATTTCTGATCCAAAACACTAGACAATATTCTGAATAGTTACACGCCAAATTAAATCAGTCATCCCACCACAATCATTTATATTTGCACATTAAATCCCTGTAATTTGTGTACACATGCATATAAGCTCACTAAAAACACACCTAGATACAGTCTTCTGTAAGACTCATGAGATCAGCAGTATTTTTTGTGCACAAATTAAAATACCACCCCTTTCTCCCAAGCAAGGCAGAACACACAGTTGAATACACTTTTCAACACGAAGATATCAAGATGACTGACAGCTTTTCAAATACTTGATTCTCAGTGCTTTATAAACTACATTAAAAATAAATGCATGCATGTGCATGCAAATAGTTTGTTACCATACCTTGACCTAGATGTTTATCTCCTGCTCTAGGCTCTTCCAGTCTACCGTTGCCACTCCCAGTGTTTAGGGTGAGTTCTGAGAGATTTGTACTTATCTCTGCATCATCAAAATCCATATGGCTTGAAAAGGCATCACCAGTTAGGAGTGGGTCTATCACCAGTGGAGAGCAAGGTGGAGATGGAGACGAGAGAGATGACCTTGGAGACAGTGATGTCATGGATTTTGGAGTACCAGATAATGACCTCAGAGCCTGTACGCGACTGGTGGTATCTGCTTTGTGAGTTTTTGCTACTTCATTTTCGTGAATAGTGGTGATACAGCCTGACGGTCTAAATCCAGTGGCTCCTTCTAAAAGCAAGTCAAGCTTGTTTTGATAGTCCGAGTCCAATTGCTCCAACTGCTCCAGGTGCTCGTAGTAGAGATCAGTGAAACTCGCTGAAGTGGATGAGTCCTGGCTGGAGGTGGCAAGAGATCCTCTGCTAGATGCAAGAGAACCAGGGCTGCTGCTCGAGGAGAGGGAAAGCATGCTGGTGGAGAGACTGAAGGAAATAAGTCAGAAAACGATTATACTGCAACTCCTAGTTTCTCAGGGAAACACTGCAATGTCACCAAATATCTAAGCCCACATGGTATATTTTATTTTGTTAGCTCAGGCCATATCCATTAGTCCCCACAACAATCCAGACCCATAGTCTACCCAGTAGAAAAGCTGGGTCACTTTTCAATAAAGATAATACAGTTCATACACATTTTTCTACTCACCATATCAACCTCATAAAAATCCTTGTTTAGCCAAAGCAACTCTAATGAATAGTTTCAAATCAATTAAAATTAGTGACAACATTCTCCTCCCACATCTGTCTACAGTTCCTGTTAATCTCCAAAGCAGACCACAAAAACCAACAAGGCCCACGCAAGAAGATGAAGTTATTGCAATCAAATGTCTGTCTGTATGGAAATTTTCTTCCATTTGCCTCAATCCAGGACCCCCAGCCAAAAGGCAGTATCACCGCTGCCTGGAGCTGGCCCTCAGAGATCACAACAGCCAGCAGTTACCAGAAAACTGGCAGCATTTACCTACGTGGAAGACTGCTACATGGAATCCAGGGCCAGAAGAGCAAGGGGAAGAGCTGGGGCTGGGCTGTGAAAGCAGTTCGCACAAATTATTTATCCCTAGAGATCTAGTTTCAGAACATAACTGACAGCAAAATTAATTTTAAGCAGGTGCTGAATAGAAGTCTGTCCAGATGAGAAAGCCCAGACAGCACAGCACACTGCTTTCTGCTCAGAAGACCAAACAAACCCTCCAGTACTGACTACAGCAGATACCATCCCTAGAAATTCCATTTAAACCAACACTCCTGCTCCAGATACTAAATACCTTGCTCATTACTGACTGTTTCAAGACCCTTAGCCCTCACTTCAGATATGGATTAGCTATTGAAAAATTTCTGCATATGTATAAGTGGCTTAAGTTGCCCCACTGAAAAACAGTGAGGATGTTAATAAGCCTAATAATCCCTTATTTATTATTTACGGGGTAAAAGCTAGAAGCTGCATTTGTATAATTATGCCCATGACCTTATGCGAAAAAGGCAAGTATGCAGAATTTAGTATACTTTTGGCACAAAATGTCTTCTGCATTTGTATATGACAGATGTGCACTGCATCACGTTTGTTCAAAAAAGCTTTTGGGTGAAACATAACTGAAACACGATAAATGTTTTTGCATTTTGGCAGTATATATAGATCTGGCAAGGACTAATGTATTTACAGGCTTTCAGTGTATTTCACTATCAAAAGGGAGGGGGGCTTAATTAATCTTTTCCCTGTCAACAAACTGGGTTCAACTTCATTTTGTGCATACTTCTGAATGCCAGACATTCTGCATTATGAGGTTAATAACAAATGCTTATGATTATGAACGAACATGCCAAGAACACTGGGCACATAGTTAGGAAGAAATTAGTTTCACATGCTTCTTGGTCACCTCAAAAGATCCCTAATCAGCTAGATGAAATGAAAATATGATGCATTTCCACTGCATAAGAGCATCACAGACAGCTACTCTCCATGGTGGCTTATTTACATGTCAGTCTTGCACTACGATTTCTTTCCAGTCTTTTCGGTGTCATCTTCACAAAATGAAACAGAATCCAACTGGAGCAGAAGCTACAAACAGAGTAAATTCAGTACACACTGACAGAAAAAACCTCAACCCAACAAAAACCCCACCAGACTCTTCCTAATCAAAAAGATAAAAAACATAGTTTTAGCTAATGATGATTTGGCCTTACTGCCTGCAGTCATGCATTTGTCTGGAAACAGTACTCCTATGCTATTCCGAAACTACAGCCTGAACAACCAGACCACATTACGACTGCAGAAACATTTCTATACACCATGCGAACCAAGAGATTCAGGGAAATCTCAATACATTGTCTACATTGCAAGCAACAACACACTTTGAATTAATTTAGAGAAATACTACCATGACACTCATACAGTAACATGTAGTTGCATTGCTAAGATTCACTTCACGTTCTGTGTGACTGTTAAGCTGTCTTTAACATACTTTATTAATACTTCAGTAATTCAAACATTAGTAAAAAAATCTCCGCTATCCTTAATCCAAAATAGAAGAGACTGCAGAAACTCCTGCTGCTGTCAGAGGCACCACCACAAGATTATTTATCCCATTCTGAAGCACCTACCTAAACTGAGTGGGACATATAATCCTCAAGGCTTCTCTTTCCACTGACTACACAGGGGTCTTAAGTCACCACTATAACTGAAAGGCTGTTTAGACCCCTCAGCTGGGAGATGGAATTGGCAGCAGAGAAAGGCAGTTACACCGTGTGCAGTCAAAGCACCTACAGCTTCTGTAAAAGGCTACATACCTTTTCAGCTGAGTGTGCAACACTGCAACTAATCGTGTTGTTTCTTCCAGTTCTCGGACTAGCTGATTCCTTTTGCTATTCAACTTCAATCTAAGGGGAGACAGAAGAAAAAGATGAGCCTTTAAAATGAGGAGTAAAGGAAAATTCTATTTTTTCTATGAAACCCTACAAAAGCTAGTAAGAATACATGGCATAACGTGGGACAGAATTTGGTCAAGATGCATAGGTGTTTAACAACTTCCAATACTCTTAAAATGTGGAACTCACTCCTGAAAACAGTCACAACAGGGAAAATAATTACAGCTGGTACTATAAAACCTAATGTGTCTGGGATCAGGCCTCAAAAAAGCCCGTCATATTTTGCTCGCTATACATTATTGTGTTCCTACACTTACTGTGCTAATAAAAGTGTTAATGCCTTCATTTGCTCTCAGTAAGGCCCATGGATGACTAAGGTTTACATGATTTAGTTATTAACCATTTCATTATGGCTTTATATGGATTACGGACTTCAGCAACATCTCAGTTTTATTTCACACCTGAATGTGTTTGAGACACAAGCACGTGCACTTGGGTGCTTAATCTCTAAATTAATAGGCATCCAGACAAGAAATCCTTCTCCAGACACATGCTATTTCTTTGGCACACTAAAGCAGGACCATAATCCTAAAAATCACAAACAAAAGTGTTCTTCTTAGGGCAAGAGGAGAAACATTTGTCAAACCATAGGTATGTCAGGCTGGTAAAAGTCCTGCAGCTGAAACACCTGAGATGCCTACAATTTTTCCAGGGTAATAAAACCATGAAAAGACTATGTAGAAAATTGGTGTAGTCTGGGCATCGAACATGTATAAGAAATTAAAATGTAGAGCCACAGACAGAGTGAATGCAACATGCCTATTCCATATATATTCAAGAGACTGCGGCTGAAATAACATCGCCATAGCCACCCACAGTAATACATCCAGATAGTAAAGCGCTTGTAGGCAATCCTAATGCAGTATTCATCCTCACTGTACATTCCCATGAGATCTTCCCCTGCAACACAAGTAAAATTAGGGAGGCTAGCTGGCATTTTTTTCAGCTAGTTCAAATTCAGAGGATATTCCATGCAAATCCCACAGCCCTGTCAAATACCAGTTCCTACAGGAATCATATATAAGGATGCTCAGTACAAACACCAAATTTTAAAAAACTAAAACTCCATCTGTTGACATTTAGCAAGCTCCAGACTGCACAGCAACTGTAGAAAGTGCTGCGAGGAGCTAGCTGCATACAGAAACATTATAGTACACTAAACGTCATACCGCTCTATTTTGAGCATTCCTTATATTCTCATAGAGGATCCATTTGTAGGAACAACAACCTTTTCCCACTTGGGGAGTAAAACTTGCAGGCAGTTTCTGTTGGGAGAGGATTTCACAAACCTTCTAAGGAGAAACGTTCTCCTTGGAAATCCGAGGGCACACTGCTCCCAGCATTTAGCCGGCGGACGTTGTGCTTGCTCCCCATTACCTCTTGTCCAACAAGGCGAGCTCTGTCCGATGCCCAGTACCTACCTCTCCGTTAGAGCTTTGCTCTGAGTGTCTCTAGCAGCCTGGAGGTCTTCCTCTAGGCGCCTTCTCTCTGTCTCCAGTCTCTCCACTTCCCCTCGAGTCCATTTTCTGGGGCTAATAAATCGCATTTCTTTTAAGAGCTCCTCCTTCTCATTAATTAATATTAGACGATCTCTCTCAGAGTCCAGCACGCCAGGCCAGGCCTCGCTGTCAAGCTTCGCCAGTTGTATTTTCAGGTTTGCTATTCTGCAGCAAAAAGAAAGCAGTTATTCAGTGAGGAATGTCTGAGCTACTGCTCCACAGACACACAAAGGTGAACCACGACCAACCACATCTTCCACTGCCCTGCAGAAGGCTCAGAGACAGCATCCCTTATCCTCACACCTCCCTTCCCAGGGCACTGTCAAGTGACGACACTGCTGGAAGGTTGACATGCAAAATGGGATTTTAACTCAGGTATGCTCCCAACAATAAGTTAAGTCTCTAGCTAATCTGTGGTGTCCACCAGTCTGGGAATTGTATAACAGAAATTCTGGACCTCAAAAAACAGCTGTCAGATATACTATAGGGTGCTTCATATGCCTTACAGCTAATGACCTCACAGTACTTGGGGTGGACAGTGTCCCGTGGTAAATATCTGATCTTTCATCAGTTTTATGGAAAAGAACTGTATACTCTCCCTATACGATTCAGATAGGCTGATAAGATTGGTGGTTACTCAAAAGTTTAGAAACTAATTTTGATTTACAAGGAGGAAGTTAATCATATGCATGCTTCTACTGGGAGAATCCAACTATTGACTCAACACTAAGCATTTGGGATACATTAAAGACCTAGGCTACTTTTGGTGCAACATGTACCTGAGGATGTGAAGAGTTGAAGAGGAAATAACAATCCTACCTAAATCCAAAGCCACTTGTTTGCATGAAACGTAAAGCCTATTTTCATTAGAGGTATCATTCCAGATTTTCATTTGAAGTCTGTATCACTAATCCTTCAGCACCATACCTCATTATCTCAGGCAGGAAGATGATTACTAAAAGCAACAGCAATACACACCTAGAATTTAGCAAGAGCTTTGATTGACAGCAGAGGACAGCACTTCTCGTGGCAGGTAATGAAGTTGCTCACTCCAACTACCTTCCCATTCCCAATTTCCCAAGTATCTGGGACTGCTCATCAGTTCGCTCCACAAATGATCAACTTTGAACATAGAGAGGGAAGCGAAAACCCAGCAGCAGGCCAGGATACAGAATCAAGGGCAGTAACATCAGTCTTCCCAAAGCTGTCTCCTTTGGACTTGCTGACCTACAACTCTCCATGACCTGCCGGGGTGATCATGGTACTTTGGGGAGAAACAATAGTACAGCTGAAGCTGAATTAGAGTAACCAAGAACTTGCACTTCTGGACCTTGCACAACCAAAAATGATTGAGTGGGGAAGGCAGAATGGCCTGGGGCGGAGAGATTACAAAAACTTAGAAAGCAAACCAGAAGGAAAAGTATCTTGCAATATAAGGCAAGATATTTGCAAAAATAATTCACCTGACTGAAGACCAGAGAGCCAAGGCATACATGCCCCTTCACGTGATTAACTCAGGTTAATATCTCACTCAGGTTTAGTAAATACATAAGAAATGGAAGTGAAATGCTGTACGTGTAAAATGAAAGTTTGGTATTCATCTCCCTTTGAAAAGGGCTTTGTCATCCAGTGACAGAAATACTGGATTTAAATGTGAACAACAAATAGTTGTGGGTACTAATCTGCATTCATCTCTCTCTAGAATTTGGTTTATGCTACAGAAGTGCACAGGATGGTGCACACCTCCTCCAGCACACAGGCAGGCACAGAGCAAACGGAATGCCAGCTAGCAAAATCAAAGCGTGTGGAGTAAGTAATAAGATGCAGATCTGGGCAGCAGCAGCTACATGACTGCTGAATGGCCTTGAAGAATAAAGCTTTGTCTTCCAAGCTCTGGAGGCCAAGAGGAACTCGAGCCCCGAGAGAGCCTGTGAAGGATTAGGCTCACACAGACTGACCTGCCTCCTCCATCACAGGAGAGAGACAAGAGATCACCTTTCTGAAGAGAAGCCTCACTTTCTGTAAACCCATTTCCCACAGCAGGTTGCTTACTCTAATTAAAGTTCCATAATTGATAGATATGCAGCTCAACTATTTTTAGGTCTTCTTAGGAGTCTTGTTTTTGAGTGCCTGATTAAGTGAAACACTGTGCTCCAATGAAGAATTAACAGTGGCATTAATTCATAATCCAAGAATTCCTCTGTGCATTTTGAAGGGATATGAGTGTAAGAGGATTGGTTGGCACTAATCTGATCACTTCTGGCATACATTTACATGGATATGGCTTTTCCACTGGAATTTGTTCTCTATGCATTTCCGAGCCTAACAGCTTTGTTACACTAACCTCAAGTTTTACCCTTTGTAAATGATCATTCTTTTTCCCCTTCTCAGTTAAAAGGAGGTTTCTGTATTCTATTTTTCCAATAAAACAGCATCATTACAAAAGAAACGCTTTGCAGACTGTCTGGCATTTGGCTGAAAACTCCGGCCCCTCAGCACTGACTGACCGAGTCTGAACCGTATCCCTGCCGAGCCATGCTGGGTTTGCAGAGCAAAGAAACCAGCAATGCTGGGCTCGGGTCACGCAGTCTTTCTGAACAGCCACCAGCTTGCAAGACTGAACAAAATACAGAAGAGAAAGTTCAAGTTTCACTTAACTGTTTTCTTATCACCTAGGACAGGTAGTTAGGTGATTTATTCATTGTCATATCAAGCCGCCTTTTTTTTTTTTTTACTGGGAAAAGCTGGTACTTATCTGCCATAGAGGCATAACACGTAACATTTTTAGTCTCTTTGGAGATTGTTCAGAGCACATGCATCTCCACAGCAGTGCACATTAAGATGTGCATCCAAAACCAGTAATTAATGATCTATATCAGATCAGCCTCTGTTCTTCAGAAAAAAATTCAAAGTGGGAGGTGTGGTCTAAAAACTAACCAGTCAAATACCCACTATTGTTGCAATGCTGCTGACATGGAAACATTCCATCTTAGGAGATTATAAAATATACATTTAAAAGCCCAGAGTTACTACCAGTCACACAAAAAAAACAAGCCGAAAGTTTAACTGTTGAGGGAACTAAAACAGTGCATAGAGTGCAAGCGCTACACAACTGAGTTACTACAATATGCCTGAAATCGTACAACATAATTTAGCGGCATCTCTGATGACATTTAGGCTGCAGGAGCTATCTCCTTGTTAAGATGTAGCACTGACATCTCTTTTGTCATGATACCCATTATCAGTTTCCAAACCAATTAAGCTAAAGGTTTGTCACTGGTTGCCCTTTGTTCTTTTTTGCAGTTTAACGTTATCTGCTCTAGGGCTCTCATCTCACTAAGTCATAAAAGAAAAGGAATCAGTGGTGGGTAAGGGAACATGAAGAATTGCACCCTGACAGTCTGATACAGTGATGTTCCACAGGATAGTCACCTGCATCTGTGGCTTCAGTCTGGTCCACAACAATACTATAAACAGTGTCTGCTACAGCCCACTTTCAAAGTCATCAGCCCTTAATAAATCTAGTAGTTCTAACCTAAATAATATGGGATCATCTTGATTTCAAGGCCTTATTTATTACCTTTCCAGATAAGACAGATGTATTTCCACCATTGGCTCCCTTCCTAATACGTGTATGAACAAAGTACTTGCTCTCCTATTGTGTTTTTGGAACATTTTAATATTGTGCTGTGGGGACAGGAAACACTTCTAACATCACAAGGAGGAATTTTCAGAGGAGCAGAAGGTTCCTTGTGAGTCACTGTATCCATAGTATTGTTCCAGCTTAAAACCAGTTAAAGTATTTGTTTCTACAGCTCCTACGCCAAAACCACAGTGTTCTGATAGCTGGAGATCTTTTCATTTTAGCATCCATTATTCATGCCTACTCAGAATCATCTTTCCTCATAGAATGGTTTGGTTGGAAGGGACCTTAAAGATCATCTAGTTCCATCGCCCCTGTCATGGGCAGGGACACCTCCCCACTAGACCAGGTTACTCAAAGCCCCATCCAGCCTGGTCTTGGAACACCTCCACGGATGAGGCAGCCACAGCTTCTCTGGGCAACCTGGGCCAGGGTCTCACCACCCTCACAGTAAATAATTTCTTCCTAATACCTAATCTAAATCTCCCCTCTTAAAACCATTACCCCATGTCCTGTGGCTATACTCCCTGATCAAGAGTCCCTCTGAGAAAATCTATGAGGCATCAAACTTCTTTAACTGCAAGACAGTGTTGTATGCCCTTCATCATTACTTCAAATGAACTATTGTGCTGCCTTTATACAATTTTGTCTCATTTAAAGAGCTTATCAATTATCTTCTCAGGTTTGTCATTCTTCACTCGCTCCTCCTTGGAAAAGATACAGGCTAAAGTAAGAGTGCTCTACTTCAATTGGAAGATGTAAAGTCAGTGTGAATTAAACTGTGATCTTAAATCACAAAGCTTAAAAGTAAAAGGCAGTTTTAACATTAAAAAAATAACTACTGCATCTGGGGGGTTAATAATATTAATGTTGTTTTCAAAAGACACAGAAAGATTTGAATGTCAAGGTTCTGATAAAATTGCTCCACCTAGGAAGAAAAGTGTTAGCTCATGTCAAAAGGCAGCTGGGCACTCACAGTCTTTGACAACTGTGACAGATACAGATCAAATTGTATGCCACCGAGAAACACGGCCTATTGCCCATGCTGACATACTAAAATCAGAAAATTATGAGTAACCTCAACCTTAACCAGAGACTGGAGAAAAGTCCTTCTCTTCACATACATTGCGAGTACAGATTGTGCCATGCATCTGAAGTGCATTTTTCTGGCATTGCAAAGTCCCTTTAGAGCAGTTAAAATCGAAGGTTACATCGCTGAACGAGGACTAGCCCAGCCAAAGTCTAAATACTGCTCACTGTTTTTTTGTTTAACTGGAGTATATATCCATAAAAATACAGGTACTTTCTAACCAGTTGAGTTAGCTATTATGTACTAAAAAACTAAAGCCCAGAAAATTTTTGCCAAATTAGCCTGCTAAGTAGATAAAAATTTTTAAATCTATTCTTTGTTCATCTCAGATCAGAGGGCAAGGGTGAATTCTTACATTCTTACAGATAAGCAGACGAGCTCTGAAACTGTAGTCATTGACCATATTTTGATAAGTTTGGTGTTAACACAATGTATGTTTCTCCTTATCTGACTTAAAGCCATGCATTCATTTCATTTTGAATCAGGTGAGGAGATGCCTTGCAGTACAGTCTCCTTATTAGGAATGGGGAAGCACTGACAACAGGCAGCAAAACCACTTATGTCCCCACAGGTGTGGCCAGACTGAATTCTTCCTGCATTACTCACTCCTTAGTAATTTCTAGGATGGTTATTTATTTCTTGAATGATAACGTTGGCCCAGAAAGGCTATTGCCTCATTGGCTCAAAAATTACCATGTTTGTTTAGCAGTAAGGCTGGGTTTCAATCCGAGTAGCACCTTTGCTAGTGAAAGGTATCTTCAGAATAAGCTGTGTGACAGCCAAAAGGTACAATAGTCCAAAGAATTACCTTCTCTTTGCTTCTTCATACTGAAGGCGTAATCTCACTTTCTCAGCCAACTGGTTATTGCTGCTGGTAATAAACTGAGACACAAAACATAAAATCAGCAACTTAGTAAGCGCTCCGCTTTTGATATTCCTCATTGAAACTGATGCTGTTACAAGTCACGCTTGCTCTTGTCAAACTCATTTACTAGTTAAACCAATCATGGGATAGGAAAATATTGCCTTTGATTAAATTTTTCACAATTGCTTCAAATACTTAAAACCCCTGTTTGCAGTCTTTAAGTGCTGTGTTGGATTTTGCCTTTGATGACATCTTGCTGTGGTTGTAAAGTCTTAAAAGACAAGGGACATCCCACCGTGACCAGACCTGCAGATCTTTAGTCACACGTGTGGCCCTGACTGTAGGTGGCTGCAAACATTTAAGGAAGGGTTCACAGGAGAGGCTTCTGTGACGTCCTGTGGGACACACGATGTACCCACAGCGCTGATCGAGTCCTTGCTGAGGCTGGCTCCAACCTGACAGCTACAATCCCGTGGCATGAGTGTGACTCAAGGTTTATGAGTACTACACATTTGATGGCATCAAAATATCTGCACATATGCTATTCATTCTCACTCGTAACGTGTGAAAAGCCAAGCGCACTCTTAAGGGAAGAGTCCTCACTAGAGCTTAGCCGGTATGTAGCTGCTGAATGTTTCTTGTTTAGTAGCACATCACTGCTATAAAGAGCTAAGGGAATATTTGTATCACAAGAAGCTACACCTACAGGCAAATTAAAACTTACTTCTTTTTTATTCCCACCTGGGTTCTAATAGAGACAGTGTGGGGAAACAGCAGGTTTCCTTTAGAGATACATTAGCATTGCACACAAAAACGAAGGTGATGCTGAAGTTTTAAACCAGGAGAAAGCATCACTTCACAGATACTGGCCCATGCCTGGAAACTCGTTCTAAGGCAGCACTACACATAGTTCATAGGAACGTCTCCACATGCACTTTGTTTCTCATGCATTACTCACATTTCCTGAAACATCCGTCTGGGAGCTGACGTCCAGGTACTGCCGGGGTAACAGAGGGCTGGAGCTTTCCACGGACACACTGCTGGCCCACAGGTCTGACTGGGATCCTCTGTCGTTCACAAAGCTGTCTTTTAACCTGGCTAAGCTCTAAAACCATAAAAAGTCATGAGGTGAGCTCACTTCTGCTCGAAGTACCTCAGCAGCCACATAGTTTCTGCCCAAACTACGTGATTAAGATCTGAGCATGTTGACTGCGTGCGCTCAGATGCCACAAACACGAGGTGAGGCACGGCTGGATGGCAGCCCACGGGCATTAGCCCAGTGCCTTGCCCAGACAGACAGGCTCTCGGCCAGAGATGGCAGACCAAGGGGGCCACAGGGTTTTCATGGCTTCTCCCAATCTGCTCTTTGACAGCACTACAGCCATGCTGGCTCATCCTTGACCAATAAACCCTGAGACAAACACTCAAGCAAGTGCTTACTACTGTCAGTTGCTATATTTTATACTTCTTATTTCCAGGATCTGGAGAACAAAAAGGCTGCAGTCCGACCATAATACAGAATTAGATCTTAATAAAAATCCCAATTACATATCTGAAATACAAAATACTTAAATTCTTCTTAGAAATTCAATCTGATAGCAATGGCAACACAAAATTCTATAAAGTCATCCTGTTTCAATACCTGAATGAGGTCCTGTTTTTCCTTCTCCCCTGATGTGATGGCCTTCTTGAGAGCTTTCATTTCACTTAAAATGGCTTGTGCCTCATCAAGTTTGTAGCCACCTTGAGTATCTGACATTTTCATGTCAATTCTGCATGGAAATTTGAAAAAAAAAATACAGTAAGCTAACACCGTATAAAAAGTCCAATTAATTTAATCATCCTAGATGCATACATCTCAACATTAAGAAAAACACACTCTGAAGTATAACAAAGACAACAGAAGGAAGAAAGAACCCCACTCATCACGGCTTAATTTACTCCACTCAGAAGTACACTAAGCTTCAGAACTCTGATGTTAGTTCCATCACCTCTTTGACTCCTTGGGGAGGACAAAGATGTACACAAAAGCCCCCAAACAGTATGTTTGAGCAGATTGCTGCTAGTTACCTTGCTTCTAACACAGAGAGGATCAACTTAGCCATTTATGAGAATTACCTTATTTTCAGTCATGATTTCAAAAACCAGGCACAGACCTCACTGCATGGATGTATTTGCTTGCACAACCTAATTACAAGCTGCCTCGTCTCAAAGGAATTCTACCACAGCTGACATTCATAATAAATAAAATATTAACCAGTGACATTATTTAGAACATGCCAGATGTCTATTCACACAAAGGTAAGTACCTGAAACTTTTCCTCCCCTTCCACTCCACCCCAAATTTTTCCTCAGTGCCCTAAAACAATGGCTGTTATAGTTAAGACAGCAGGCTGTACTGTGTCACCTGTATTGAGCAATACTGAATAAAACAGAGTATCATTTAACTAGCAAGATCCTGGTTCAAAATCTTTTTGCCATGAAGTCAGTTCTGATGTGGTCAATCACATACAGGCATTGATTTGAGAAAACTACCCCCATGGGTGTGTACTGCTTTCAGTTGCATATGCCTAAAGATATCAGCAGCAACATATTTCAGCTTACGCTAGTTAGGCAGCTATTTATAAATGTAGAGGGGGATGCATTACAAGCCAGAGCTAGTTCTTCACTGAAAATAAGATCTTGAGAACAAACTTACTTCTTCAGTGTCTGAAATCCATGCTCTTTGTACTGGAGCTCTTGCTTCATATGAGCTACTTCTCTCTTGAGTTTATTAACCTGTAACAAGGTGTCACATTTTTAAAATGATACTTTATATGAATATTTAGGTAATACAGCACTACCTGTTCAATTCAAAACATTCAGTGCAGAGAGTACTCTGTTCCCAGTTCCCAGATAAACAGCAGCTAACAGCCCTGAGTGCATCCTCATCAGGACACTATCACTGGCTAGGGATTTATCCAGTACCCTGATACTACACCAGTTAATAAGGGACTCAAGGGAAGTTCCAACCTCGTAAACAGAAAAGCTGAGAAAAACTCAAAAGAGATAGGAATGAAACACACATTGATTTTACTCAGTAATGTTTAAAACCTTCCCAGTCGTTAAAAAAAACCACATTAATCATCAGGACAGAAGCTACACTGCAGTGACAGAAGCCATCCTCCAAGATACCAAACGAAAAGGCCCCGCTGTATGAGTAACACAGCAGGATGATAATACATATTGTAAATCCACTGACCCTACAGCTCGCTGTTTTATATTCCTCCACGGAGGCCAGACTGACCTACTTTACTTTAGTCCTTTCTTCTTCCCAACCGGAGCTCTGCGTGGGAGCGCACGCTGCCGCCGCTAACAACCCGCACTAAGCCCAGGACAAAACAGCTGCCGGTCCCTGGAGAGAGCTCCCAGCTCCCCGGTGCTGCAGCACACCCCGGAGCCAGCACGCCCCTCAGAACCCCACAGCGCAGCTGCACCGCAGTGTGCGCTGCCAGCTTCCACAGGAGACTAAAGTCTAAAGCAAAAAAAAAGCGTTTCAAACTCTGAAGACGGCAACGTTTGAGAGTTCTGATAAATTATCTCCTAGATTAAGAATGGCAACATTAGCTCTTTCAACTGCTTTGGCATCTCCTTTTAATATTTGCCACGAGGTTTGGAAATACCAGAAGATGACTTGTGGCAAGCAAAGGTCCGTTTGTACTACTTACCCTGGATTTTGTAGTAGCAATCTCCGCTTTGAGGATCTCTGGGTCATACTTGGAACTTGATGATGAGCCAGAGAGCACTAGAACAAACACAACACTCAGTTCAGCAGCTCTGCCTTCCTCCCTACTCTTCTACCAGCCCCATCACAAATCAAGACTTCCCATCGCTTCTGCACACCCAGATCTCCACACATTGCTGGTGTAGGCCCTCTACCCATTTCCCAGATCTCTTCTCACCCCTCAAAGGCAGAGAAAGGCAATAATGCAGCCAAGTATTCCACAAGAAGTGTATAACAAAGAAGCCAGAGCATGCTCTGCATCTCCGAAGTCTTGATTTATTCCAGGTTAACACACTTAACTCAGACTCCCACACACGTTCACTCCATTCAACAGTGTGGCTCCCTGCATGTCCAAAGGCGTTTAACAGAACTGAAGGGACAGGTACTCCATAAAGGTTTATTTTATTTATTTAGACTTTCTCGTTGAGTGAGGAACCCAATGAACGCTTGGAAACAAAGAAATGCAAAGAATGAGAAGAAAGTGAAAAATGCAATGCAAGCCTTCCCACAGCCTTAAGGACATGACCAATCATACAATGTGTCACACCACATTAAATCAAAGTCCCATTAAGAGCAGATTTCTCTTCTCAGCAGTGGTTAAAGCCCTTCTGCTTCAGAAGGTACAGAAGCTCCCCAATGTGCAATGCTGCTAAGAGGTAGCTGTAGACAAGGGAAATATTTTGATCCTTGCAGCCATGAGTTTATGCCCTATAAAACATGGGAAAGCATTTCTAGTTCTTTCTGTTTGGGTGTCTTTTTAAAGTCAGATTGCATCACGCCAATGTAATTCATGTTCACAGTGTTCTTAGTGTACTGCTCTGGTATACCAGTATTAAGGTAGAGAGCTCCTACAAAAAGATGAAAAACTGTACTTCAGAGATGATGGGACAGGACCTTAGTCAAGTAAGAATCCTCCAGTTGACAGAAAACTACTTAAATACTTTTTAACATCAGGCACAGGATTAGCCAGTGGAATTCACCACCGTAAGACATAGCAAGAGTGAAGCAGGGGCGGGTCAGTCCGTTGATGTGGCTGGCAAGAATGTAAAAAGTCTGCGATACTAAGCATTATAAAAAAATTCTGGAAGGAAGACTTGCATGAAATAAACCCTCCTCTGGACATTTTATAGCTCCTAACTAGTAACAATAAGGAAGAAATTTGGCCTTCTGTAAACATTTCTGCACCAACTCCTGAAGCAACAAGTATTGATGTTTCCTGTGTGACAAAGAATATGGGGCACAAAACAATGTTCTTCATATGCAGAGAGATAATCCACCAATGTTAGCTTTTACGTGGCATAAACCACAGACCCTTAGATTCCCAAGACAATCACCCAACTATCCAGGATGTTCAACTCCAAAAGGGCCTGGGAATGCTACCTGAGATGAGTCTTCTTGCTTTGTTTCTATACTCTGGACGGGGAGATCACGGGAAATACCACAGAACTTCATTTTTTCATATTGAGCCAACCACCTCATTTTTTCACATCTGTTGAAGCCCATGCTGAAAATCTGCACTGCGACTCCAGTGGCCGAGCCAACTGCAGTAGTGTTTCTGAACAACTACCATTCATCAAACAGGCACCAGGCAGCTATTGCTTTTGAGAGAAACTGAGCAAATGTGGAGAGTGACACAGCAAAACACATCTCAGTGCTCTATCAGAGGACCAGCTTCAAGCACTTTACTGTCCTAGTGGCTTTATGACCAAGAAAGTCACTGGAAAAGAGTTGTCTAACTACTCACAGCTGGTCTGAGAGCCCAGTTTGTGCTCCCAAACATCATGCAGCTGCCGATACTCTTGCTGGGCCAATTCAAGCCTCTGCTGTTTCACTTGATAGATCTCCTTCTGTGCAGCAATCGCCTCCTGGGCCAGGACAAGATAGTCTTTCAGCATATGCTCCTGCTCCCGCCGCCACTGCACACGAGGGTCTTCAATCTGTGTAGTTTCTTGGAGAGAAAACAGAAGTAGGCAAGATCAATGGGAAGCAGTTGTACTTTTGTACAATTGTACTGCTGCCTGGAGATGCTCCACCATTTATGGCAATATTTTAAAATAGCCCTTTGCCCCATAAAGAAGGGGAATAATGACATTTTCCTTTTGTCTTAGGAGATCATTAGTGATCCACAACGAACTCCAGTGAGCTCTGTCATGCTGAATCACTGTATAGAACAATTCACGACAAAATCATCATACAACTCTCCCAACTCCTCTGCAGCTGAGACCAACCTGGCTCTGCCTCTTAAAACTTCCACACAAGCATATGTACACACAAGCTCTAAGATACTGACACTGACTGTTAGTCTTATCTTTACTGTTACTGCTTTATAACATTACTACTTCGCTAATAAAAAACTTTCAGAACACATCATTGCCACATCACTGCATTATACCACATCTGACAACATGAAAGAAATCACAGCTCTGCCTGTCCTCTTCGGCTGCCAAGTGGCTTTTATCAAAAAGGTGAAAGAAAACCTTCTCACTCAGATTCCACAGGTAAGTAAAAATAAAGATTCATTAAATCACAGAATGCACTCATGAAAGCATCTCAAATTACATTATATAAACAGCACCTCAGAAGGGGAGTAACCATTTCCTTACTGAAAGCAGGCACAGCAGTAAATCACTGCAGAATACAGGAGGCGGAGTTTAAGAAAAATATTTTTTGGTAACATAGGCAACGCAGTAATAAACAGCTACACCATTTCCATCTCTGTTACCCCAACACAACCAATACAATGCTTTTCAGGTTTCTAATAATGAAAAACGCATAAGGTCACAGACACGCAGCCAGTCCTAATACTAATTAGGCAAATTTATTGTCAGTATTTGTCTTGGTTTTGTGAAGAAGCGTCCAAAATATTTTTCATTTCTCTTTCAAGGCTATTCTATGTTCTTGCATGGAACAGGTTCCAATATTCAGTTGACTAAGTGCTCTAAACTGTCTAAACTACTGTGCTTGAATAAGGATGTCTAGTTACCACATAATGAATAATTAATAGAAAGGAGCTGCTTGAAACTATCAGTAGGAATCTAATCTGCATATCTTAAGAGCCTCTTTAAATATTTAGTAAAAGCTGCCACAGTGGAAGGTATGAGCAGCTCTTAAACAAGTCGGGCATAGGACTAACACCACAATACATAGGATCTAGGGAAGAGAACAGTTTGACAATAATCTTAAGGTCAGAACTAGAAATAAAGGTTTTTGACCAAGGGATGGACGCTCGACCATTTTCAGAAGCTGTCCATAACCACACTGAGGAGAAAATTACAGGATACTCCAGGAATAACGTGTTTTAACAGGATCTTAAGACCCAAAAGAGACAAGGCATTTCAAGTTACATAGCAAAAAAACCCCACAACTTTAAGGTACTAACAGTATAGCTGGTAGAGGCATTTCAACAAAAAGGCCTTTATAGGTCCTGCTAGCACAAGCAACATTTCAGCTGATGTAATACCAAAGCTAAGCTTAGACCTAAAAACTGCCCTAAGATAACTTGATAGAAAAAGCAGCTACTTGTGCCAGCGGTAGGTGCTGGTACCCTCCCAGACAGCACTGCGGTCTCTCTTAGAGGGAGCAAACAAAAAGCAGGAAGCCACAGCAGTGATCAACTGTAAGAGTGTGAAAACCCCAGGCTCCCATCTCTATTCTTGCCCCCAAATCCATTTTCCCAATAACCATTACCCACACCCAGAAGGAATAACTCCCTTTACTCCATCGCTGAGCCAGAAGGGGAAATGCTGCCGCTGACTCCCCAGAGAGGTGCCCCCATTTTCCCAGACACGCAGCTTCCCCAGGCCAGACTGCACGAACAGGCACCAGCAACCATGATTCAGCACTCTTCATTTCAAGCTTAATGAGTATGTTAGCAACATACCCACAACTCTTGAAGTCTAATTCAGGACACTGGGTCGTAAGTCTACCTGTACCTATGGCTTCTTCAAGCTTGGTTATTTCCAGTTTTCCCTTACACTGGCAGCACATTCTTCCCACAATGGCAAGAAGGGCAGTGGAAGCTGCTGCAGGGAAATCCCCCCATTACAAGCACTCAGGAAGAAGACTGTAAAAAAGTACAATCCTGAACACCTCCGTTAGATGGTGAAACAGTGACACGGCCCATACAAGCACATACACGACCCAACAAAGTGAGTGCCTGGATGTCAGCTCACGGATGGGATGGACAATGTGCTTATGTACTGAAATTGCCTTGCTCCCATTTTTCTAAGCATTCACCTCAACCTTTTCAGTAATCACAGCACTAACTGTATCCCCTTGATTGCAGCTCTGATTTTCAAACACGTAATAACAATATACGACAATGCTGGCCAAGGGCCCTCGATCTGCCCTGTCTACTGAGAATTGCAAAATACATTCAAAAGTTAGGTGAAAGGACTAAAGAAATGCAGGCTATTACATCATTTGTTGTCTTGTGAATTTTTAAATTAAAATTGAGCTGGTCATAAATAAATCTGATTGTTTCATGTTTGAAGAATGTAGTCTTACTATGATTGCATCAGCATCTGGCCAGAAAATCATAATTTCTTTGTGCAAATCAAATTCCAGAGAAGTTCTCCCAGAGAGAGCCACTCAGGGCTGTGCATTAATACTGTATTAAGAATATTCTGGGTACTCAACTCAATTTAATTGTATTTATTTTGCCTCAGAGAGAAGGTTAGAAGTGTTCTCCATCTCACTTTTTTTAATGGCTCCTGGCTTTAGATTTAATTTAGGTCTGTCTTCGGGCTTGTTTCTGATAATTAGTCTCACATACTTCAAGTGTGCAACAAGAACCAACATGCCTCCATTCCCTTCACACCCTCTGATGACAGTTCCTTCCCGCACAGGGAATCTGCAAGAGACCTTGGAGACAAAGAAGGTTTTGGACACTCTCCAAAGGATACTTCAACATCAACCATAAAGATGAGCCTCTTGATTAGCTGAAGGTAAGTGGATACGGTTTGCTTTATCATGATTTGGATTAAAGCTAGCATAAGAAATAGGGTCATGATTTTGTTTCTCTTCTTTTTAACCTTTTAACTGAAATACTAGGTCAAGTCTTGTAGCCTCTGGCATCCCAAAGAAGTAAAACTTTTTAACAGCCACTGCTGTTAAGCAGATCGCAGCATGGTTTGAAGCCTTCTCTGCATGCCCTGGAAGGCTGTGATGCTTTTGAGTGGCAGGGAGCAGGGGGAACTGCCCAGACCACACAGAGCTCAGAGCTGCAACTGGATCTTTGTGCATTCACCCTGGGGCCAACTCAAATGTACAACAGAGATCATGTTTGTCTTGTCCCACCTACATGCTGCAGTATCTGGTAGCTGAAACGCTCAGGAGGTCCAACAAGATTCTGTGTCCCACAGCAGGCTTCAGATCAAGTGGTTTTTTTCCTGCATCTGAATTGTGTCCCCCCAGGACCACAGCTAACCACCCTTGTCCAAGGAAATGCCAGTGGAGCAAGTTAATGTCCCACATTTGACTAGGTTGGGCCACAGTGACATCTAGCACTCAGCTTGGACCAGCGTGGAGAGGAGAGAAAGACAAAAATACCTCTCAACCTGAAGAGAAAGTTCAGAGGGGACAAGGAAGAGATTCTTGAATCATCTTCTCATTTTATTAGAGTCAAGTTTCTCCTGTGGTCAAACGTGACCCTGATGTTGCTCCCTTTGAAAGGTGGGCTGAATATCATTTCTTTCAGGGACAATGCCAGCTCCCACAACACCAGCCGAAGCTTACATCTACAGCAACAGTCCATGTCAGGGCCTGATAAACCAGAGGAGGGAACCGATCCAAGGGAAAAACCACCAGGCCCCACAGATGTTTCACTGGGAACAAACAGCTTCCCTAAAAAGCCTTCTACAGGTAAAACTGAATTGGCAGGAACTTCTTAATCTAACACTGCTGCCTAACACAGCAAAGCCCTTCAGAGTCATTGGAAGGTGGCAGGCCCCTGGCTCTGGGCTGCTTCTGGTCTGGAGCACGCTGGTGCCTTCCACATCCCAGCACCTGACACAGCAAGTCTCCAACCACCAGAGAAGGGAAAGTCCAACCATATTCTTGACTCCTCTGGAGAGCTTGCCCAGGCTCTTCTCTCTTCCTGCCTGCACAGAGCCATGAAAACATTAAATCATTCAGAAGTCTTAATTTCTGAAGTTAAGAGAAGCCTTAATAAGACTTCTAAACTCAGCTCTTACTCCTTCGGTAAGTGTGGTCAGTTCAGGAATAACCCAGATCCAAGTGAGAGACTGGAAAAAGTATTATGACTCAGACTGTCTTTAAAAAGCAACCCCATTGTTAACTCTCCAGAGTGCTTTCTTGTGGAAGTGTAATGGACACAAGACATGGTCTAACATACCTACAGGAGACCCCAGTTTGTGTCTTCCCATTTAGCACCTTCTCAAGCAAAGGTTGTCCAGCCCTCTCCCCTGCAGATCTCCTTTCTGTGATCCTGTAGGCTTGTCTACCCTTTCTTCCCCACTATCCTTTCCTGTAAAAGGAAAAATCAGCAGCCTCTGCCTCACAGAAAAATAATTAGGATAAAGCCATTTAAAGATATGTAAATACTGTGATATTGGGATGACATAAGCTTTAAATAAAAATATTCATCACCTTCACATCTGGAGCCATTTGATCTTTGTGTTGCAGAGGGCAGTTAGTGCTTTATTAGGCTTTTTTCATTCTGCATTTTTAATACCCAAGAGAAGCTGCTAAAACCTGGAAGGCTCAGTCTCAGGCCAGATAAAAATGGAGCTTTTCTGAAAAAGGGAAGGCTGTGAAGATAGCCAGAAAAAAAAAACCAACAACAACAAAAAAAACCACCACTAAACAAGAGACTTCCACATTTTTATTTAAAAAAAAGATCATGTAACTTGCTGAAAAAAAATTGCTGAAGTTTTCAGTTGAAGTTCTAGAAGCAGATTTTAAAATCCCAAAACAAAATCAAAAACCAACAGCTTCAAGGCACTTTTGTCTTTTAAAAGCTTTTATCTTTGCATGGGTTATAAGCACCTCCAAAAGGGCCTGGGCATGGTTCTGCTGTGAACTTCTGGACTGCAACTGTAGCTGTTCTGTAAAGAGAATCAGAGTCACTGATTTATTTTGTTTATAACTTTTTTTTTTTCAGGGGACTTGTTCTAGCACAACCCAATACACATTTCCCAAAAATGTCTGTAACAATATATCAAGGTCTGTACTTTTTTTTTTAAAAACTCAAATGAGCTTATAAAGGTTAACACTTCTGGTCTATCAAGCAATCTAACAAAGGCAGTAAGCAGTGGCTTAGTTTGAGGATACAGAATAAAAATGCCACAAGCCTGAAGTTAACTCTTTTCCCACTTGCACAATTCTCAGGATATCCCAAGCTTGAGAGCTTCCTCTCCAGCAAAGGCAGCATGAACTCCTGCAGCACAGGGAGCTCACAGAGTCATTCCGTTGATCCCTGCCAGGGGAATCAACACAAGACCTTTGCACTCTTTCCGATGGTCCTGCCACAAGGACACATTCCAGCCTGAGAACAAACTCCAGATCGTCACTACCTGGTCAGACTCCTCAGCAGAGCCAAATCTCACAGAGGTGTGTCCATGCTGTTAGCTTGAATGCGACTGCTGATCTGAAGGCTGCAAACCAAAACATCTCAAATTCTGGTTTTAGAGAGGGAAGTGACGACGACAGGATTTGATTTCATGAGCTGCAGATCTCACCTACTCTAAAAAATGCTGTTACCGATTTTGTGGTTTTGTGTTCAGTATATTTTAACATAGGCACAGAACAATCACTCTGCAAAAATACAATAACGTGTCACTTACTGGTGTTGTGGTCTATGTAATAAACTCCAACCTGAGGGTCATAAGCTTCTTCCCATCCTAACGGCAATTCATCACTAATGCAGTCTGCAAAGGTTAGTGGTTTAGTATACCTGAAATGCAAAATAATATTTAGGATGAATAAAAGAACACTCCCACATGTCTATTCCAAACAACTGACCAGAAAATAAGTACTACAAGGGCTTCAGTATAGAAAACAAAGAAAGTTGAAAGCTATTTTAAAGCTTTTGTTCACATCGAATAATACTCCACAAACTCTTCCCTTTCTTCATCTGAATTTACAGTAAGATGAATTCATTCTGACAGAGCTCCCGAGCCTTGCCTGGCTCCGCGTGTGCTCGCTCCACAAAGGAACATTAAGAACTTCACTAGAAACAATCCTCGTCTCTCAAGTGAAAGAGCAAGACTGTTTGCAGGCAAGTTCTGTATCAAAAATATGTAGACAAGAAGGAGCAACATGAGAAATACAATTTGCATAGCATGAATAATTAAGACTGCACAATCAATAGCAAGTGCTGAGGACTGTGGGACCACTTGTCATGCAACTCCACTCATTTGCATTGCAATATGTTCTGTTTCATTAATGACAAACTGGATTAGTTTCTCAGTATCATGAAAACATGTAACCCACTCTGTCCAAATGGGCAAGTATTTTGGAAATACTGATCTGATGATTTTTTTCTATTTTTCACATCCAGCAACAGTCTGAAGGCTTGTATAGCTACAAACAAAGCTTAGAGCATCCATTCCTTGAGTGACCCCACAGATTTTACTTACCAAAACCATGCCCCTTTCCCCCTTTGACTCTGAGCTAACGAGGTTCACCTTGCACCAAGAAAACTACTAGCCAACATTATCACTGCAGGGAGGCACAAGCCAGGAAGAATTGAGCTTGCAGGTATCTCACATACCCAGCTGCCATAAGCACAATATGCCATAGGCCCATAGATCCATCACACAACCCCAATATGGCCTATCTGGAGGGCCAGGACTTGATGTTGGGACCCATGAGCCAGAGTTAGCAGAAGAGCCCTTTGGGCAGAAAGCACAGGACACTGTAAAACACCACAGCCCCTCTCTAGTAGTTACACTACACTTACTAAGAGCAAATGGGTCAAAGAACATCCATGGAACTGTACCCAACTCTGCCACATACAAGCACAGGAAGGTAAGGTGGCTAAGAAAGTGAGTTTCCAACCCGCTGTAAGAGACTCAACAGGTTTGCAGGAAGTCTTTCATATCTAGAGGTAATTCAGCAGGGCTGGTGGTTAGATCAAAAGTTTTATTAAGGTTTGAGGACATCTGAGCACCACCAACTCATCATCATCCACTTCATCTGGAGGCACCGAGCAACCAACTGGTAGCCTCATATTAACCTCTTACTGTCACTCACTAGCATAAAGGGGAATTTTAGGAAAAAAGCCTCCAACCATAAAAGGTTCAAAATACAATCAACATTTAATGACTAACATAATTCCTCCTAAAACATGGCCTAGAAGTCCTGTACAAGTTAAGAATGAGGTGGGAACACTTCTGTACAAGCTATGTAAGCTTACCTGCTCCTGCATTTCACTTTCAACATACTGCCTTTGCCATCTGAAGCAGTGTTTGAATCACTATTTTCTCAGAAAATTTCAATTTACTTTAAAGCTCTGCAGTGCAAAAAAAGAAAACCAAACCCTTGGAGCTTCACAACATAGAACTGTGAAACTTTATTGAGAAAGTTTCACTGACAGGTTTATTTTTACTGTTCCTAATCTAGACTGTGTACCAAAAGCACGTTTGTATAGAAAATAGAGATTACCTGAAAGTAAAACAGAATCTCGATACTTTTGATTGCTATCCCTCGTTTTTCCCTGCGGATCAAGCTGTTTCCTCAGCCCAAGAGTACCCAGTACGTGCTGTTCTGAGCTGATCAACTCAAAGATGCACAAGGGTAAAAATGCAGAGCAAGGTTAGACACAAGCAACTCTCTGGAGATAACACAGATGAAAGTGCTGTTGCAAACATGTCGGCAATTTTAACTGTAACACCAGGGCTGGCACTTTCACCTCTCCGAATGCTGAACTGCTAACATTAAAATACATTAAACATTAAAAGCAAGTGGATGACATGGCAGGTAGCAGGGAACACAGCTTGCCCTGCATGGCCACAGCTGAGCCCTCCCAGGCAAAGCAGGGTGCTTAAGGGTCTCCTGAGGGTGCCCTCTCCTTCAAACCTACCAAAACAAATGCAGAAAAGCCTCAAGTCTTTCCAGGATGGTAATTCATTTGCAAAAAACAAAAAGAATCCAACTTCCACCTTCCCCCCCCCCCCCCCAAACCACCCATAAGAATGGGTCTCTGCTTATTTTCTTGTGAGTTAAGAATCAAACTCATTTTTAAACGCTGTCTAAAGGCTGGTCTAAAATTCACACGCATCAAGAGAACCAGCTTGATGATACTTCAACATAACTGCTGAGGACTTGTGTTGTAGTAATTATTTGATTGCCCTGAGAAGCATGGCATTGTTCTTCCTTGGCCAAGTATTTTATAAAAAAAAAAAGCAGTGAAAAATTTTCAGCTGCACTTAGGCCTGATAAAGCCTAAATTTAATGCTTATTAGATACTATTTGGAACAAGGAAAAGTTAGTATTTATTTATTTGTAAAAATATATTTAAAGTCATCAGGAACAGAACATGCCATCTAGGCCACACAAAATCCAAGTGGTCATTTCCAGTGCATCATTTCATTAGTAACACTCAAAATACTGCTGTGAATTGTTTTTGTGATTGCTGTTTTGCTACTTCTGTGGAGAGCTTTGTCAAAAGAGGTGTTATTTCATCCTGGGTTTGCACAGCCTCTAACCTTGTACGCCCGTCACCATTCAGCCCTATGGATTGATTAAACCAGAAACCATGGATTTCCCACGTCCCAGCTCAGTGCTCAACATCTTTGGTGAGTGATCCAAGCAAACATCCCTCAACCTAGGGCAGTAATTAAACCTAAAGTATTGAGGGTGCGCTACAAGCGTAAAACATACCTCAGTAGCCTAATTTGTATCACACACTGAGCAGAGCTTTCTCCTCGAGAATCACATTTAAGATTAAAATCAAACTTTTTTTTTTAAACAAAAAAATAGCGCTGAGTTGCACTATCAGTCCCAAGACTTGTGACTACTTTCATCAAGGAACGGCGCTATAGTGCCAACTTCGATGCTCCAAAGTTTAATACCAAACTCAATGCTTCTGTTCAGCTTTTGTTCAGTCTTATTTTGCTAGAAGCAGCTGAATTCCTTCTAGATGTGCTCAGGAGCTGTCAGACTTGATAAGAAGCCAGGACCAAGCAACTGAAGGATGCTTATTCCTGTTTTCCATACAAAGTGTAATCCATGAACTACATCCAGTCAGTTCTTTGTGTTGGAGTTTTGAAAAAAAGTGGAGAAAAAGCAAGGCAGGATCAGTCTGCTATAGCAGTGACACAAGCCAGCTGGAGACTTGCCAGTTACTAGGGCTCAGAAATAGACAATAATTTCACCTTTGAGATTCAGATTTTCAGCATCTCTCACAAGAAGCACCCACCACCAAACACAGACCAGTGCTGTCCTCCCCAGCTGACCACAAGCTTGTGATTATCCTATTTGTGCAGAGGAGTACGTAGTCATTAAAGGAAAAATCTGTCATTCAAGTAGCAAACAGAAGAGTAATTAGTTTTAAAATTAAGAGAGTAATTCCATTTATTACAGACAACATATGTCATATAGCTATTTCCCCAAATAATTGCAGCTTCATAATCAAATGACTTACTCTAACTCCTTTCCTTTGCTGTTGTGGGAAAAAACGGCACAAATCAAAGAAGCAATGCTACAGTCTCAGATAAAAGACAAGCAATATGAGCCAGACTATGAATAAAGCATAAAAAGGAGATTACTTCCTTGTTTTAAGATACGATTTTAGGGATTGTTTTGAAGACTGAAATAAACCAATTTTCCAGAAGGGGTCCAAAATCAAGCATCTCCCTAAACACACTCACAATGCAGCACAACGTATTAAACAAGCAAAAGGTAAAGTTTCTTTCTCACAGCAAGACAGGATTCAGTTAGTGTATTATTTCTGCATAAACCAGGATTGTTTCTGCATTTGGAAGTTAAAGCTAGGGCACATCTACAGAACTGTTTCTTTTGAAACATCTCCTTTGCAATTCACAAAGCTTCCTAGCAGCCTTGAAAAAAATCTCATCAACTCAGTCAAACCCCATTACCATATAATAGGCCCTCTCTGTAGCTAGACTCAAAGCAGCAATCTAGAAAAACGGACTCCTTTCATCCACTGTGCTTATAACTAAGGAAGAAAACCTACAAAATGATTTATGCATTCCTTACCCTCCTCAGTTAGGGAAACCTCCAGGTACATTCATCCAGCTTTCAAAAGAAAGCAATGCATCCAAAAGTTCAGAAAATCCTGACTTTGACTTCTGATCTCTAGTCACAAAGAGGGAACCAAGGGGAAAAACTGTAGGTATAGCATTTTATATTAACCCCAAACTAGTCTGGTTAAAAGAGAAGACACTTTCAGACAGGAGTTTGTCTGCATCTTCCAGCCATGCTCCCTTTCTCTAATGCCTTTTAGAGTATCAGTCAGACCAGAGCTACCCCTGAAGTGCTTCATCTGCTTCTGTGCTGGAGGCTAAACTCGGTGTGGAGTTCCTACAAGGGAAACCAGCTTGAGCTAGAGAAGATATTTGTAAATCATAGCCTAACTCTGGCCTTCTAGCTCACCAAAAAGTAACCCACATGTTCATCTCCTATCAACTCACCCATACCTCACTTCATTTTACTTGTGACTGCCCTTCCCCCATTAGCTAAGTTTTAATCAGGTCATTTTTAGGAACATTTAGTGTTTCAAAAAATGACCCATCATCTTAGATTGATCAGTTTCCATCATATTTTCTTTCATTTCAGAAATTCAAGTTTACTGAAGTAAGTGCAATTGTTCATTAGGACACCTGGGAACCAGGTACCCTCAGCAACCACCACACACAGCACATCAAGGACACCATTTCAGAAACTAATCCTGATAAGAGAGGTAAAAGATAACAGCATCACCCAACTTCCTAACCTGAGGAGTATCTTACGGTCTCCAGGCAGAGGCAGGACAAAGGGAAAGCCATTGCTCACCCATCAGCCACCACCACACACAGAGAGACTTCCATCTTTGCAAAACCCTTGCCCCAAATAGCTTAAGTATTTGTACAACAAGTGATGTTCAAATCCCGCTCCCAGGGATTTAGAAACAGAAAGTTAGTTTCCTAGCTCTAGTTTATGTCACATCATTTTTAAATGACAAGGGCTTTTATATTTCTTATAATTTTTGATCCATCACCTTCAGCTTCTCTCAGAGATAAAACCAGAAGCCAATGTTATCGTGTGCAAACACTATTAAATGGAAACTTGCTCATCTCAGATTCAGAAAGCCTTTCTATAGTCTTTAACTCCACTGTTGTCAATCAAAAACCTCATTACACAGGAAACTGAAGGCAAATAATCCTTGTATAACAAGTTTTTGATTGACAGAAGGTTTGTTAAACACGGCTCTAAGATCAGAGAGGTTCCTGACAGGAGCAGGAGATGGTTGAACCACACCACTTACAAATCTGCTGTTAATACTACAAAGGTAACAGAAATCAATTCTGAACTTCTTAAACCAGGAAATGTTATTTTTGTAATTACTGGATTTCAGTGCTAACTGGTGGCCTATGGCAAACTAGCAAGCCCACACCCAGCTTTTCAGTCGGGCTCATGGCTGAGAGTCCGTATGTGCATGTGTGAGCAGACAGCAAACACCGTGCCTGGGTCACCAAGACGTCAAGCGCTTATAGACCAGCAGTGGATTGCCAACCTTCTACGCTGCGCCTAAACCCACTTAATCCCTATGTTTGCTGGGTTCCTCAAACCCCCATAGCACAGTAAAGCCACTTAAACACTGGAGCCTGATTTTAATCAGATCAGCACAGATCACACGGCCTTATACAAAATCCTCCATGACTCTACATGGGTGAAACTACAGAACGGGGGATTTCCTACAGTTTACCATGCCGATAGCAGCAGCTCACTGCATCAGGATCAAGGGTGGCACCGGGATCTCTCAGGACCTTCATGTCAGCTCCTCTTATGGCTACAGCATTTGCCACCAAAACCTAACAGCTCCGTTCGCCTCTCCCCTCCCACACCCACAGGTACATGGCGAGCGTATGAGACATCCAGGTTTCACGGGCAAGAAGTCAAGCAAGATAACAAAATTATGAGTTCTGGTAAATATTTCCACTCATACCATTTCTCTTACACAACCAAATAGTTTATAAACTGAGCATTTTGTGGGAGAAGCTTGGAATCAGGTTTTATTTTCGATGGCTTCTACTTTAATTATTTTTTTCACACAGCATTTCTTCATTTTTCATTTGAATAAAACTCACTGCTCACTACGTGCTATGCAGATCAGGACAGAGAAGGGGCTAAAAGCCCCTCGATTCCAGCTGGGACGCAGGGGTAGCTGTACACAAGATCCCCGAGGGTCTGAGTCTGAGGAACCTGTTAATGGGCAGAGCCCCTGCTGTAACTCAGAAGGCTGCTGCAAGAATCACTGCCAGGAGTCTCGACACGATGACATACAAGCTTCTTTGTTTCTAATGAGGTCATCCCATTCTCAAGACAGACGATGATTATTTTTAAACTTCAGCATAGAAAAAACCTATCACTTTGCAGACAAATTTTCTAGGACTACAGCAATCTCCTCCTCACAAAAGCTTTTAAAAATAGACTCCTACACACTTATTACTCAACTTAGCGATCCAGCCCTCAAACACACCAGGACTATCCGTCACTATAGAAACTGTTTTCCCTCGGAGCATCTTCTCTCACTGCAGGGAGAGCTGCCCTTGGAGCTGGAGGTGTGGCAGCACAGAGGCACTGTTTTATGATCTTGCTGGCAAAGCTTTCCTCATCCCATCACCACACACCTGGGCACAGCGAAACACTCCCTTGGATTCCCACTGACTGCAATTCAGGGAAAAGGTGATGAGAACAGCTCATCCCTCACAGCCAGTATCCTCAGCAGCTCTGGGCCAAACGGCAGCCTCAATTGCACCAAAACCTCAGCAACTGCAGTGGTATCAGAAAGGGAGACTTCCACACCAAGGGGAGAAGAACGGAGTAACTGAGGACCACCATGAGCAGCTAAGAACTATGAATGGGGGAGCCTTTAAGAAATGACCATAAATTTGGGAAGCTTCTTAACTGTGCTCCAAGGAATACAATGACAGAGCAAACGTAACATTTCAAAGTTTTGGATGCCAGACATTATTCCAAGACCCACTCAAAGGCACAGGCACGCTAAACTTCTAGTTTTCCCAAAGAGATGTAATTTCAGTGACTGTCAGTGTGTACAGCATTGCAGCCTGGTCCTTGTCTTGCTGTGATAAAGGATAACTAGGAATAGAACTATAACCCCTACAGTAAAAATGGGGTTAAGTCTGAGGAAAACAGCTTATTTGAATTTGCTGCTGTAAACCAAACAAATTTGATTAAACTATAACTTAATCACCAATAGCAACGCCCTAAAAAAACCCCACATCTCAAGCAACTCAGACTGCAGAGCTGTTTTCTTTTCAGAATTGGTTTCCTTTGTTGCCATGGTTATTGAGCATCTTCTTGGCCTCTCAAAGATTTCTTATCTTGCATCCCCTCATGGCCCCTGATACTCCATCCATTGGGCCACCTCTGGGATGAGCAAGCCCAACACCTATCCTCAGAGCTTATTTTCCAAGCTATCTTAATTTTAAACACTTTTATTGACACTCAAGAACTCAGTGATGTCCTCTCCTGCTCTCTGGCCAGCACATGAGAATAACCCCTGCACCTCATTAAGATGAGCTTGAGTTGTATGTAATTTGCCAGTTTAGACCCTCTACTTCTTTCGCATGAACACGTAACATCCAAATTCTTTTTGTACAGAAGCTAGTCACGTGCTGTCCAAATAGATTGAACACAAAGCAGATCAGGAGACACCAAAGACACCTGAAATCATGCAATAGCCTGTATTTCAAACATTCCAGACACAAATACATTTATACATTTAATGGTAACACGTTCCTCTTACTCAAACAGATTCATGGAAGCAATGAGCTATATAATACACAATTTACCACCCCACCAGCCACAACGAGCATGCCTAGCACGTATCAGCCTAACAGTTAGCTGCTTGCTTTTGAAAAGGCTTGCATGTTTACAAGCTTTCCTTTGCACACAGTGACAGCCTGTTTGCCCATGCATTTCTCTTCTGTACAGATCATGTACCCCTGGAAGCAAAGAACTACTAAGTTATTTGCAAGGAGAAGACTATCAAAAACCACTTACAGATTTTAGATCATTCCCAGAGATTAACAAACTGGTTCTGCTAGCAGGAGAGAGGCAGGAGGTCAGTCATACCTTCTTAATCACTCAAATGCAAAATTCCTGGGATAGTTCAAGGTTAAAAAGTCAGGAAATGGGAGTGAGGCTTCTCACAACATTAACTTGCCTGCCAGCCTGTATATCCTGCATGCTTTGTTGAACCAATTAAGCAGAAAAGATATAAAAGAGTAAGGTACAACTTGGTGAGAACAGTGCAGCACTACTAAACTCAAAGCATGCAAGAGTTGGAATTTAACCATGCAAGTCATTCCAATGTCTTTAGTTTTAAATAGCTGAGGTTGTTTTTTAAGTTTGCCTTCATTTTTTCTAGAATGAGAAGCAGCCTTGCCACCTGCTCAGCCTGACTAGATTAACTTAACACCAAGTCAGCTTTCTCTTCACACAGGGTTCGACTGTTCTCAAAGAAGGGGACTGGTCACTTCACAGTAAGGGGTAAATTGTCTACCAAACATCCAGACAGAGTAGTTAGACTGGTTTCTTGACATATTTGGGAGATTATGAACTGGAAGGCTTGTCTCTGTTCTTGCAGCGTGCACTCCTACTTTGCTGAAAGGCTGCCTACAGTGTGGGTGGCAGCAATTTACATTGGCAAGATGCCTCAAGATAAAAAGGTGTATAGGACAGACTACCCCCCCCACAATACAGCTCCTATAGCAGGGAACCAATAGCTACTGTTAGAAAAAGATAAATATTTGAGATTTTGGCAATGAAGCAAGTATTGAACAATTGCTGTACCTTGGCATCCAGGCACACGTTATCCCATGGATGGTGACATGCAGGGACAGGCAGTGGCAGAGTGAGCACTGGGCTGACCATTTGGGCATCTATGAAGGGGAACAGATTTGTGGTTCATCCCACAATCTGACCTGAACAGGCATTGAATTTGCACTTCATGTATGGTGATCAAAAACCTTAATTATTTGAGAAGGCATGTTGCTATATTTCTTACCAGCATGTTATATCTCTACTGTGAAAAAGAGCAATATGACACCAAATACCTCCTGCAACACTACCAGCTCCTGTGCCCTTTATTCACATGAAGTGGGAAAACAGCTCTAGGACGGCACCACTGGACTCATATAGGCTCCCCAGTCTACTCAATGTAGAAACCAAGCACTGCTAGTATGGAAGCGTATTTAGAAAGGGGCAAGGGAAGTACAGGAGGCTGGTTTTACATGTAGTTTGCATGCTGCTCCCTGGTTCACCCACCAGCACTGGGCTAATTACTAACTCTGTACAGCAGCTTTAGTAGAGCTGTCTGCTTGCTATTTCTGCATTATAAATATTCTTATTGAGTTATATAGCTATTTGATGTTCCTCATCTCAAACAGGTACATCAGCAGGCTCTTTGTCCTGCATCCCTTGCAGAACAGTCTTGGCAAGCAGTTGGGCATCACCACAGCCTCTTCTGCTCTTTGCCCCAAGACAGATCAGCCATAAGCACTTTTCTTTATGCAATGCCTAGATCAGTTCTGGTAACTTTACTTGACTGCTGTCTGATCTGACAGCAGCCTGTCAGCTCAGAAATCTTCTCCAGATAGAGCTGAATCCAGCTACATGTAGGAAACAGGTAAAGTAAATTCCAGAGAGGCCCCAGTGCAGTTACAGGAGGACATGGGCCCCTTCAATGCCACTGTAAACCCAGTGGTACCAGGTATGAACAGGACTATTGCTGGCTGCCTGGAAGAATCAGAGCAGATGCCTGGTCAAGATGAACTTGGAGCAGTGGTGAAGTCGGGAGATTGGAAATTCTTCTAGTTGCAAAGTAATTGTGAATTCAAGGCACAGAATGCATATTTATGCATAAGCACTGCCCTGCAGACTGTAATCCATGCTATATCCTTCAAAAAGGGCAAGCCAAAACTACCTCAGTCAGCCTTGCAGGTTAGCACTGAAGACAGCCTTTGGAAATGAAGGCATGGCACCATACTTCTGCTCCAGAAAGGAGAAAGCCCAGCTTACACAGCACTCAGCTCATGGATGCAGCAACTGCTGAAGCACATAACCAGTTGGAATTCACAATATCAGCTTTACTATCTACTACTGTTGCTCTTAGTGTTGATGCAATGCCTTCTCAGTTCCTGAAAAGTCATACTGTATAAAAATAAACAGAAATGTCAAAACAAGAACAGATGTCTAGAACAATCTCAGGAGACTAAAGCTTTAGGAGATGTAAAGAGTTAGAAGCGTAAGATAAGAGCATAAAGCTAATACATTTAGTACCTTTTTCATCCAAAGTAACAAAGCCTTGATTTACTGTGTAGTTAAACCACACAAAAAATTATTCTAAACTGCGTTTATAGACAGAACTGTACAGGGCACAAAACACAGCTCAATACTTCACACATTGCAAGGGAGTCAATGCAAATCAACAACTATCGAAGTTTGCTTGCTCATTTGAGGATAGCAAAAATGAGATTTGCATCACCAAGTGAGTTTAATTGATTTACTCTTACAAACATCATTTATTTCAAATGATCCACTATCAATATATTTTGCCAACAGATTAAATTTGTGTTAACATAGACGTTACAACACCACTTGCTCTTTGCATTCCCTTTCCCCATCTATCTCGCACAGCTTAAAGCCCACTTGCAGTCCTCCTGCTGTCTCCAAAGTGGCACAAGGAGCCTGCTGGAGATCTGCCCAGCTGAGGCCCAGCACTCAGCTCAGGAAGAAAGAAAATAGTCCATCTGCAGAGAGGTACTGGCCAGAGGCTCAGGGACCACAGCTCAGATCAAACTGGGAGGAGGACTATGGGTTTGGTACTGCCCACTCTCTAGACTCCGTAGCAGTGCCTTCTTCGGGTTCAGGACAAACACACATTTCATCACAGGCAACACCAAACATACCAGCACCATGGTATCTTGAAACTGGGATATTGCTTGCAGCACCCCTTGCAATTCCCAGCTGCCAGGTCTGGGGGTGGTGAGGAGACCCACCCCCCCGGGCACAGGGAGTCTACACAGCTGGAGCATGTGTGACACCAGGAGAGCTGCCCACTCCCACCCTAAACACCAGCACAGAGCCAGCAGTCTCCTCCGTGTCCCCGGGGGACCCTTTCCTTCTTCTTTGCATGGAATTTACAAAGCCACAGGAAAAATAAATGAGTTTTCCTAAAACATTCTAGGTTGGTGTATGAGACTGAGACAGGGGACAGTAATTGTGAAGGCAGCAATTTCATGATACAGTCGTCTTGTGTCCTGATCAGGAGGAACATTTTAGTCTTACTCAAAATTTAAAAAACTTGAGACAAATCCCAGAAGCAACATGTCATTTTTCAGAATTCAAGGGAACTCCTTCTGAAAAATTCATTTCCCAGGACTATTTACAACTCAAATATTATTGCAGGGAGTATTATCTGAGGACCTCTGTGAACACAAGCTCATGGGTGCAATTGGTATCAATTGTTAAAGAGGATGTAAGTAGAAGGGCTCAGCGGTTACGTATAAACAGTAAATGCTATCCTGATCACAAATTACAACTGGATGCCAAAAAAGCAACGTGGCATCTTTAAACGTGTGTGTGCATGTGTGTAAAAGCATCATCTTTTACCATGGGGTAACTGACAGTTATTTTGCTGTAAAGACCTTGTGGAGAAGGCACTGCTATGTGTTCTGGCCTGAGGCAGTTAACCAAGTTTCTACCTAATGCAGTGTATCATAATTGTTTTTTTGCTTTTGGTTGTTTGTTTGTTTTTTTAACGTTTCCAATAGATCTTAACAGAGGTACCAGGTATGAAAAGCTTTTTAGTTATTTCTCAGCTCAAAACACACAGCATTTCTTTCCATCAAGCAAAGACTCAGCAGAGGTGCCACTTCATCACTGCTGCTCACACTTCATGGTCTAGGTATGTGTCAGAGACACACCTTTCATAGTCTTACTATTAGTATTTAGCTACTATTTTACTTTAACATATGAGAAAAAAAGCACAGGATCCTCCTTCCAAAGGAGCAATCTTCCTCTTTCCAATATACTCCGGTGAAGGTGACCAAAACCACCTTAGATTGATTAGGTCTTTTCGATACCACTGTATTCCTACTTTTCCCATCCCCACTTCTTCCTCATACAACAGATGTGCAAGACTCCTTTGGACCTTGAACAATTATCAACTCCTGACAGCAAAGTTAAGTCAACTACTCCAAATCCCCCTGGAAGCAATAAAACGTACTTTGAAATATTTCTTATGAGAGAAATATTCTAGACAAAAGAAACTAATTGTCAATGGTCTTAGCATATTATCTTTGCTTTGGTGTGCTGAAGCTCCTCACCAAATTAATCTTTTCCCGTAGTCAGTCTCTTGCTCTTCCAGAGAGTCAACTTTGCTAGCAAAGCCTCCAGACTTCAGGGAAAAAATAGCGACCTTCTTCTACATTTAAAAAGGCCAGATTTACAGTACTCAGGGAACAGGAAAAAATTAAAACTTTTTATATAAAAAGAAATAAAATCAGAGTAACCCCTGAGGACTAAATTCTGTGTTTGGTGATAATATTATAACCTTCCTGGCATTGATGCTAGCACAGGAAAGTTTCACCTCAACAGTACTGGCCACTCACCCCTGAAGTCACAGAGCTAGTGAGAACAGCCAAGGCCTCCTATACCCACATGAAGTGTCTGAGACAGAGGTCCTTGTGAGAAGGCAACCAGCGTTCCCCTAAGTCAGGCTGAGAGCAAGCTGGTGGCCCTGCAGGCAAAGCACTCCTCAGAAACCCAGGTCACAAACTCTGCACTGGAAAGATCTTCAGATACCAGAGGAACTGGACTGTCCCAGCCAGCAGGAGCAAGCCAAGCTCCATCTTCCTGAGTAGAGGCCACACCGTTCCACAATAGCTTAAACCAGACTTCCCAAGATCATTAGCACACATCCAAATTCCTAGCACACATCTAGATCCTCTAAAACTGAAAAGGGTCTGAATTGGATAAGTGATATAAGATTTTTGCCCAAATGCTCTGAGCCAAGCATTTAGAAAGGAATTATCTAAAAGACACTGGCAAACACCTGGATTCCTCTAACAAAAAACACACAGCACACAAGAGTAAGTTCATGCAGCCACGGGGAAAGACAGAGGTTTCTATTCTGTCCTTGTCAAGAGGGGAAAAAAAAAAACCAATAAATTTTAAGTATCTGGTCCCAAAGTTGCAGCACAGTCTCAGAAACAGAAGTGCCACAGCCAAGCTGTAATGACACTTAAGATTTCTTCAGTAATGCAGCATTAATCATTTTGCAGCACGTATTCACAGTTGCAGTAATAAGTGTTGATTTCCCTTTTGCACTACAAGGGTTGCTTTATCTGTACTGTTACACTTTCCTGGGACATGCTTTAGGATTAAATACACCCAAAAAGCATTTTAAAAAAGGCTCAATTTCTAGGCAATGCAGTTCCTTAACCTGAATCAGTATGTGACTGTACAAGGACATGTACCGGTACAGGGGAGGGAGGGAGAATTGTGCCAGATCCACAGCACAAAGACATCAGCACCTGAGCCAGGCCAATGGCTTGTCACCCCCATAAAAACCATCTCTCCCACCTTCCACCCCACACACCCTGTCCTCGCTCCTCTTCCCAGTCAAACAGCTCTGCTCTCCCCGGTCGCACCCTCCAAGCCCTCCCAAAGGTGCTTCCATTCAGTAACACAACACAAGAGCCCCCAGACCTCTCTGCCGGGTGAGTGTACCGCCGGGGTGGCGGGACTCTGCAGCCGGTAGCACGTCAGCAACAGAGCAGTGTCAGGGACAGAAGCGGCACTGGGGAAAGCCACCACCCCCCTTGCCGGTTGTGATGAGCTGTCTGGCTGCTCACCAGACTTCTGGGCACCGAACTCATAGATGAGCTTCATCTGCCGTGGAATCATAATTAAAACTGGTCCTCTCAAGTGGCCCATCTTCTCCAGCTGCCAGACTTTGCCTTGCTACTGCTTTCAGACTCATTATTACTTATAAATGAAGTGCATAGAATCAGCCAGCTTTAGAAGCTGGTCCCTTAGGTTTAGGCACACCCTTGGATCAGGGCAGCCCTGCTGCGGGACTGATGGACACCCTGCCATGGGACCGACAGACTAGGGGAAGTGACATCCAGAAGACGTGACAGGGAGCCGTTTGCTGGAGCTCTGTGCTGCGCCCAGCCCGGCCGGTGGAGGAATGTGCTCACTGACTGCACCTTTTCATCTCGATAAGGATTTTCAAGGTCATGTTCGCTTCCCTGCCGGCTCCTCCCCGGCTCCAGTGCAATCCCAAGCATGCAGCCCTGGGCCCTGCTGCTCATTCCCACCTTCCACATCTCCCAGACTCCGGCACAACCCGCAGCATTCCCCCCGGCTCCCCGGTTAGCTGCACCGCTCCCCCGAGAGCGAGCGGGCACAGCACCACAGCAGCGGCCACTTCCCCAGCAGGACCAGCAGCTCGGGCACTGCAGCGTCAGGAGAACTCTGCATCAGGGCTTGCGACCTACAGGATTAACATTTCTGAATTAGATGTCTCATATAAAAACAGGTTGCAGCCCGGGCCAAAGCCTCAAATTCTGAGAGGATTGCTCTAGTCGTAACTCACGTGGTGGATGCTGAAGAACATGGCCACACAATCCAGTGAGCCTGTCCTCAAGGCAACATGGAGGCTGCCTTCGGGGGCTGCCCATCACCCTGTCCCCGCAATCCCAGAAGAGTGAGCCAAACCAGCCCCGCACTAGTCACCAAGGGGGAAGAGCTGCTGGCCAGCCCAGGGCTCCGAGGAAGGGCAGCAGTGATGGTGCCAGGCCTGGGGAGCCCCGCTCCTCCGGGCACAGGGGGGACAGCCCCCTCTCCCCCGCACAGTGGCCATCGATCAGTGCATGGATACAAGCAGCTCAAGGACCCACAGACACTCCTCACACCACATAAGATTTGTAGATAACTACTGGAGAATCATACACGCTGCCTGCTTACAAAGCCAGCTAATTATACAATCTGTTAAGCATGTATGCGCACACAACGGTGCTTTGAGTCATTAGGGGACGGGATTTATACTTCACTGCACGCATCTTGCTCTTTGTGAGTGCGTGCCTGGATACAGCCAAAATGAACACAAGTATCTGGAATGTCTGCAGCTCGCCGGCCAGCCCATCTGAATACAAAGCTGAGTGCCTGGCTGTGTGTGACCCCAGTTGCACATATTGCTCCCCCAACCACGCCGAAAATCCTCGTTCCCTTCTTTACCACACCAAGCATCTGCAAACTGGGCACGGCGTAATGTTTACGCCATATTCTGGAGCTGTGAGGGTGATGTTAGCGAGGACAAAGCAGCAAGGCAGGTGATGGGTTGTGAAGACAAAGAGCTGGACGTCAGAGCCAGCAGCCCTGCCTGCCGTAACGCAGCCATCCCGGCTTTAATCCCAGCAGAATCCCAGCGCTCCGGCCAGCAGGGACCTCAGCTCCAACAGCAGCAGCCACTCCTCGACAGCCAAGCCCACATCAGATGGAGATCCCTGTCACAGGTGTTTGCCAGGCAGATAACGCCAATCACAGATGCCACCTCTTCCCTTCAGTCATTTCCCCTTCATTTACTAGTGCCAGATTTTGCCCCCACTGCTTTCGGGCAATGGCTCTCTCCAGAGCAGCCCAGTGCTTTTTACAGAAAAAAATGAGAGCAATAGCTATGCTTTTCATGGATTATATGATCATTCAGACATTTCTTATTTTTGGAAGAATTTCGTCTGAGGATTTCACTTCAGCTTCCCAGATCTCCAAATATTTAACATTACCTGCAGGTCAGCTCTACACCCCCTAATTCAATTGGCTCCATGCTATGAAATGCCCTGTCCTAAGGAATCGTACACCTATACTTTATGCTATACTTTCAGAGGAATGTACTTGGCACAGGATTTTCCATTTTTACCTTCTATGCATTGCCATTTAGCCTGATTATTTAACATGAATTCTGAAACAGAAGGATTTTAAGCATTTGGTGCATAAAGTACAAAATACTACTTAGAGGCTTTGTAACAAGTCAAGACCATTTCACATGTTCCTCTTCTCTGCAAGTCAGGGGAAGCAGAAGATGCCAACTCTAAGAGTTGTCTTGGAAAATATGAGTTGGTCAAAATAAGCTCTTAAAGATCTCATAGAGACCACACAAACCTAGCAAGGTATGGTAGGAAATCACATCTTTATTTATGGCACATCAAGCCCCACCACCTGGTTACAGCACCTGGTCATCTGTAACAGGGTATGTTTTCTCTCAGTTTTCAAAGCAGGTGATGTAACCAGGAAAAGATGACGGTGTAGATACCTCTGTGGTCTCCTCACAAAATAAGCCCTCCTTGTACAGCAACCTAGCAAACAAGTCACAGGATCTGCAGGTGCTTTGAGGTAGAAGACATTTCACTCCTGAGATCTTCTTGTGGGGGCACGAAATGCCCTGGGTCACCAGGGACATCAGCACAGCCTGCCTTTCCGGGAGGAATGGGACAAGAGGCAGCATTACTTTCCAAAAAACCATGCTTAAGAGCCCAGTTAATTAGCAACTCAATTGCTATGTTCAAATCTTTTATACATCCACCTTGCTCACACAAGAAAGTGCTAACAAATTTGCCTATTTAAATCACCACCACTGGATCTCCAACCTAACAGCTCCACAAGGAGACATCCACATGTCAAGAGATGTCAAATTCCAGAATAGGATATCTCTCTATACATTTAGGTTGTTCTTATCTCCAGTCTTTCTCTGTTAGAAAGACATCTTTGTCCAGCTTACCTTAGTCTTGTTTCCCCTTCTTTTACCCATCCAAAAACCAGAAAAGTCTGGGTGTCTCTTTCAGGCAGCGTAAAATACTATTTTGTTCCAAGACTCCTCAACAACATCCAGCAGTATTCATAGCTGCCAAAGGAGATGAACCATTAAACTCCATTTTAAGTTTTACTCAGTGCAAACCAGTATTTGTAGCAAGATACTTCAGGTAAAACTAAAGCAGCCAGGGAGATGGGAAGCGTTACTGGAGCCAGAGCTCTGTGGGTAGGAACCCCAGCACTGGGTAGACACCAAGGAGCACAGCCTGCACACACCGAGCGTGCTGCTCTTCAACCATATCACACCAGGCACTCTGCAAATTATCAGTTGCCTGATCTGGCCTCAGCTGTAACTTGTTTATAACTTATTGAAGCTCTTCGAATACAACCATCACTGTTGCTCAAGGCAATTACCTAAAATATCTCAGCTATTCATTCCCATCCTCCTTTTTAAGTCGAAGATGTATTTAATGGATCTGACATTGTGCCTTACAGCACAATATATCTGGTCTTAAGCAAGCCATCACAAGAGCTCACGGGTTTGAAATTTGCTGCTTAACTGAGTACTACTTCACCATCAGCACCTGAATGAAACGCAACTCCCATAACAGCGTTTTCAGCAAATAGTTTCACTGCATTATTCATTTTATTCATTTCTACACGAATGCTGATCTACACCATCAATGCAGAATTCTCAACATCTATATTAACATACTCCTATCAGCTCAGCTAAATAAATCATTATCCACAGTTCAGCTCATCTGCAAAGACCACACTGAAATTCTCCAGCAAACAAAATACTCCTCTTGCCCTTGCCTAGTACCTTTAAGCTAACCTACAGACTGATCCACAGAACCAACTTGCTATCAAGTTCCAAAATCAGTGATGAATCTGCAGAACTATTAAAAACACAGACCTTACTGGCACAGGTCTTGGAACACTCCTCTTCCCATTAATAATGCCCTTTATTCAATGTCCTTCTAATAATTGCCAAATCAATGGCATAAACAGATGCTGCTGCTGCTCCACACCAGAAGACAAAGGACAGCAATATTGCAGCAACTGCAGGGCTTGAGATGAATGAAACATGACATTGAAATTCTCTCTAACAGCATTTCAGAGAAAAATGTTGAGTGTTTTGCTAGGCTCCCAAGCAACCACATGCTGAGAGAGGCCAACATGCAGGTAAACTGGTGCCTCCCGTTATGCATGCAGAAGATACAGAAAGAAGCACAAACCTTTTTAGGTGTCACCTTCACAGTGTCGCAGCAGATGGAATTACAGCCCACGGCACAGCACTGAGAAAGCATCAATCTGATATTTAAGCTGTCTGCTTTGAGAGACAAACTGCAAGTGACAGGGCTGCCTCACTGAACCCATGCTTGCCACCCGTGGTGCCGGGCAAGCAGAGCACAACCGCACCGACTGCGGCTCAGGAGCAAGCCGTGACTTCTAGAGGAACTGTGTTTCGCAGGAAGGTGGCTGCCACCCAGCAGGTCACTGCTGTAAAAGACATCCTTGGGCCATTCCAACTTACTGCAGCAGCAGAAACGGTGCCCAGAAAAAGAGGGAGCAGTTTTCCCTGTGCCAGCAACCTCAGTGAGGAGACGGATGGGCACCAGGGCTGGAGGAACAGCCACCGCCCATGGCCAGAAGGCTCAGTCACTCCTCAACCCCCTCCAGCCCCACCAGTGGGGTTTGTGCTCAGGTCCACAGCCAGACCTCCAGCAGCATGAGAGGGCATGACTAAATGATGCACTCCAGCCACAACCAAGCTCTAGGGCAAAGGTTTTTACTTTTTCCACCAGCAAATGTACGAGTGGTCACAATACTGTAAGCAATGATTCACTGTGCTCTTCTGAGATGGATCCAGAGGCAGTCACTTATGGTTACTAAAATGGGGGAGGGAATCAAATTCACATCCCATCCAGCCTCTTCGTAAGCAGCCCTCACTGAAAAAAAATAGGTTTGTTAATAAATTAAACCCTTCTATTTTTCCTCATTAATATATAATACAAAATACTGGGATAAAACCAGCTCATACAGCCTCACAGTACTCTGAAACATCACACCCCGCACATCAGCCAGGTTTGGTTACCCCAACTTTGTCCTTTCTATGGAACTAAACTAATTCATATTCTTCAAGTACCCAGTGCTGCATTTCCATCCCCTTATGTGACCAGCCACCAGCCCAGACACACTGATGCTCCGACACGGCAGTCGATAAATTCTCAGTGCTCATTGTAAAGGCAACAACTTTTCAGTTACCTGGAAACACTACTTCAAATCAACCGAAGTACAGCTCTGTACAGCAGAGCCCCCAGGCACCAAAGGGACATCACCTCTGCCACGTGCCTCCCTGATCACAACACAAGACAGCAATGGGGAATCCAGGGCTCTTCTCTCATCATCAAGGAGCAGACCCTACCTGTGACTGAATGACAAAAACAAGTAAACAGGACTAAAGGGGCAATTTGTTACACCTGTGCCAGCCAGGAAAATGCACATATAGTCCTCGGTGAATTGAGTACAGTGCCCCGTTTTCTTGCTCAGTCGAATCAAAGCATCCCAGCAGCAGGCTGTTACAAAACAGGAGCAGAAAAGCTAAATCAGACAACACCACCTTCCAAGAGGGACTAACCTCAGCAGGGAGGAAAGAACATGAGAACTTTGCTGCTTTTACCTTCCAGCATGAATGTACTTTATATTCTTCCCAACACAAATCTGATGCACAAAGGAGAAAGAGCTGATAAAGCTACAAAAAGGAGCAATTCCAAAATACCAGCGGAGTGCAAGTAAGTGACACTGTGTAATGGTCCAGATAAAAGAATAAACCACAGCTTTCACAAAGGGTAAAAGAGTATTAACGTTGATGTAACCGAATGTGCTTAGGTCCAGCTTTAAGAACTGAGCAGAACTTTAATCCAAAAAAACCTAACCATAGTAATACAGGAACAACTGCCAATCACAAAAGTCCAGTGCTTCCTGGCCATCAGTCTGCTGCACAAGCAAAGCAGCTGGTGAACCTAGAGAGGTCACCTCCAGCTGCGAAAAGACCCCCAGGGAGGCGAGGGCAGGCACGGAGCGTATAACACAACTGTATGACAAGTCCCAAACTTACCTTATCACAGCAGTATTAGAGGCATACTCTAAACTCTGTTTTTTCAGCGGGATGCCTGTCAGTTGCTGTCCCATTTGCACAGTGTCATTTAGTCTGATGACAGAAGGGCAAGACAAGCCAGAGTCACATCACCCCACCCTACCCAGAAACTCTGTGTCTCACAGGGCACTCACCGGCCATAATAACCCAAGCTGCAGGAAACAGTTACTCTATAGCAGTACTTTTCCCCACTCATGATGTTGGAAGGTGTATACTTTGTCCATTTTCTTTTTTTTTAGTGTTATATGCAGAACTGAGACTACAACCTTTAAAGGCAATTCACTTCAATTGTACAAAGGCTACTTCTTCCAGGCATCGGCACTCCAAGCTCTATTACTCATCTGCCTCTTTCCTTACCTACAAGATATGAAAGTTTAGACAAAGGTATTTGACATTAAAATCAGTTGAGAAAAACATCCTAACAAGTTTCTAAGTATTTGCTTTTCTTAGCATGATAAGGTTTACGATATTTCTTGTACATCTCCGCTTCTCATGTTTTGTTCAAGACTTACTGATTATCCTAATAAAATAATGCCCAGAGCACATCAAAAATCTTTTAATAGAGTGAAAATTAGAGTATCAGATCTATTACACCACCTAGTCTTTCCCCTTCACTGGAGAAGCATTAGAGCCTTTGGACATCTCATTTCAACAAGAAGGTTATTTAGTTCTAGAGTTTAGAGTAAAGTATTTAATCGCTAAAGGATTTGCAAATTACACATGAATATGCATGTAGCACTTCTCACCATGACATAAATCCTATTGTATATTTATGAATGGATTGCTTTGCCTCCAGCTTCTACATGTATATAAACACAGGTTTTAATCTTCAATTCCTTACACCCTCCCTTCTTTTTAAGGAGTTGCTTAAACAAATTTGCATTTTTGGAATCTATTATCTACAGTGTATTTCTTCTTGCCTTTTTGGGTTTTTTGGGGTTTTTTTGTTTGTTTTTTTTTTTAAACTTTGTAAACCTCCTTCTCCCATCAGGCAAAATGCTTACTTTATGAAAGGCCTTAAAGACCCTATAAGCATGGCCATGAGAGCACTAAGCAACGGTGTTACACAACTTGTGCGAGAGAACGTCAGAGCAACAACCGCTGGAAAAAGGAGTGCTCTGGGGACACAAAGGCGTGAAATGACAGGTCAACAGCTTGCCCTGGACCGCAAAGACACCAGCTAAGGGGAATTAAACCCTCCATAAGCATCTAGGAAGCAACATAAATAATAAAATCTCAATGTAAAATCCTTAACTCATACTGACACAACTCCATTATTCCCTACGCCTTTTATCAGGTATCTACACCGATCACAAAGCCCCTGGATCAAAGCAGCATTTCAGCCTGTCTTCAGCAAAACATTTGGTGAGAGGCACTACTGTCAGACAGAGAGGTGTGACCACACATCTGCCCGGCTACTCCAGGGAAGGAATTCAGACAATAATGCCTTCAAAGGTCATTGTTAAAATGATTTGATTTAGGTGATTTCACTGCAAATCTATTCTGTGATAAATCCGATCGCAAAGAAACACCTACCAACACGCAGCCCTCCATCAGAAGCCAGTGTCACAAGCGAGTTTCCAAGCAGAACGATTACGGGGGTGAATTACCTCTTGGACTGTTCTCATTTTCATTACTACACAGCAAAGCACTACACACCGAGGAGTTAACTGCACCAGCTGCCTTCCTCTTCCAAGGACCTGGTCTCACTTGTCTCTGCTCAGAAAATGGGAGCAGCCGTCGAGTCCCAGCCCACATCTTGCTGCCCTGGGAGCACAAGGGCTCTGGCAGCAGCCACGGAGACATGATGGGACGTGGCCTGACACAAGACCAAGTCCTCCCACCCCCAAATAGTCATGCCCTGTTCACACATCAAAACCAGGCTGTGAACCACAGCACGTTCAGCTGCTGTCGTGTCTTCCTGCAATAATCAAGGGATATTTTCCCCATGGGGAGGAAGACCCACCACAGCACCTGACCCATAGTGACCACACCAGGAAGCACCACCAGTCCATCTGAGCTACTGAAGATGCAACACAACTTGTCAGAACTAACATCCAAAACTGCTGGAGCCTGTGTCCGGGAAGCAGATAGAAAATAAACCAGGAAGCACTATGGGGTATTAGCTGCAGACTACTGGACAAATAGAGAATAAAGATGAGAAAATTCAATAGGGAACATTTGCTTTAGGGATAAAAGTGGCATTTACAAAGGATGTGTGAAAACAAGCCTGAGTGGAGGACTCTGTGTGACCGGTTCAGTTGCAAATTTGTCTTTGCAAACTGAGATTTCTATCTATGTGACTGACCCTTTTGCAAATGACCAAGCCAGGTACACCTCCCTTTCCACCCACACGTTCTTCTCCTAAAAATAAATCTTAAAAAGTGAGGAGTACTGCCCAAGGAGTATAAAAGATCAGGCGAGCAAACAACATGTGCTTTAAGAAAGTATTTACATTCAGGTTATGCTTTCCTTAACATTCTGTAAAGACCATGATGGCAGACACCTTCTGAATTGAATTACTAGTGAGCCAACTGCATGAGAAACTAACAGTGCTATACAATAGTCTATGAATAATTAACAGGTGACATATAACTATATATGTACCTATACAGAATTATAGAGCATATCAACTGAAAAAATATCACATTGATATCTGGATTTAAGGCTAGATTTAAGTTAAATCTCAAAGCTTCTACATTCAAATTTGAAAAGCAAAAAGTAGGAAAGTTACAAAGTCTAATATATCTTGCAAAACCTTGGTGCTCCAGAAAGCCATGGGACGTGGTAGCAGCCATGACATTTCACTTCCCTGCATGTATCAGTTAAAATAAGATAGAATAGCACTCACTGAGGACTGCAAGAAGATCTCTTTACCAGATAAATCTGCCCATGTCTAGAACATTGGAAAACTTATTCTGAGAACTAGCTATCAAACAGCCTAAAGCCTTCTATGTATGTGTCCAGGTAAAAATTAAATAATCAGTGTCCCATCAAGGCAACAGATAGTTTAACTTTGATGCTTAGATCTAGCAGTGTAAAATACTTACTAGTGACATAAGAAAAGACAAATGCCTAGTCTGGCTGATCAATCGCCACCTAAGACAGGCCACCAACCCCACAGACTTCCCAGGAAACAGACTGGATAATTTGCAGAGCTGCACAACATGTGATGCAGTTGAATACTTTACATTATCATCCCCACCCAAATTCCCTTTGAGATAATTTGGATAAGCAGCTCAAAAAACACACTCAAACTTTCACAGTTATGTGACTACGAGAACTTCCAAGTGTTCAGGATGAAGTTGTCAGTGAGATGACTCTTCCCATTCACTCAGGGGTTAGATGCCACCATTCAACAGAGTGCTGCTGCCAATCCATGGTGGCAATCTGCCTAAGCCCCTCAAAGGGCGTCCCACAGGACTCATGCACTCGATGGCTTGGAGGCTGCACGGGCAAGGGGACAACCTGCACAGCTGGACCAACAGCATGTCTTCTAGCACTCGCGGAGGCTCAGCTGGCTCAGATGCTGCATGAAATCAAAAGTTGTGCCTGGCACCAGCAAAATTAATGGCAAAGTTATTCACAGCACAGCTTTATAGAGCAGTTCTGGGGCTACCTACATTTTCCTGTGCTGTTCTAAGGGTCCAGAAGGTTATTTTGGCCGCTGCTGTTCCTCCACAGGCCATCCTCCATGGGGTAGGGTGGTGAGGGATGAAATAGCAGAGAACCCTCTCCTTAGCACAGGACTGCCCTTGTTCTGAGTACAAAGCTATTAAGGCAGTTTTAAGTCACACATGATAAATTTGCAAGTTGTTGCAAGGTCATTTAAGCAACAGTTTCACTTACATTTTAGTTCAAAATAGTTATGTGACCACCTTACATCTCAACTCTGCATAGAGCAGATATGAATGGCTACTTCTTGCAAATCAATACTGTTTATTGCGTGCTTTAAATCAATAAAGATTTCCTCTACAGAGTAAATTCTTCTAAAACAGTGATTAGGCATTTGAGGAGAACTAAACAGTTTCACTGAACAGTACCATTAGTCCTGAAACATCAGCTTGACATCCCAGCCAGAAAGCACTTTATCAGAACTAATTAATCCCCACAGCACCTCTATAAGATTGAGAAAGCAATTCATCTGTTTTTTAAATGTGTTGGGTACTTATGTTGCAGAACATTGTGGCTGGGGTGGAAGCCGTAAGCACCAGCATAAACAGAGAACAAACCAAGCCAGCAGAACCCATCCAAAAGCATGAAAAAACAGAGAACGCTGACAGCTGTAGGATTTGGCTTCTTCGCATCTTTCTGTTACACACCAAACCTCCTGTGACTATCCAGAGAGTCTTCCAGATGTCACTTGACTGGATGAGTGGCAGTGAAAAGCACTTATTATTCTATTGGGAGCAGTTTTGTCTCTTGTTTGTTCAGCCAATTATCTATGCATGTAGCTTAAAAGGGAGGGGGGAGCGGTAACCTTAGGCTTTGTGAAGAAGAACTCTGGGTTTTATTTGAGCAGTTCAAGCTAAGGCTTCATTACCACAAGCAAAGCACGTAACCTTACTAAACAGGTCTCATGAATGGCAACCGGCCAGCATAAAAAGTATTTCTCTCCAAGGAAGTGGTCGATCTACATAGCTCTCATAGATGTGTATGCAGTAGCACTAGTTTACATACCTCCACCTGACTTTGCCTAGCTGCTGCCACCCCCCTTTACTCATTTATTTTTTCCAGCTAACACTTGCCCTGCTGGTGGGGCACTCAAGGCCACCAGGTTGAGGCAGCCAGCCCCTCCACAGGGAGAACATCAGCAAGGCCTTCTCAAGGCAGCTGCGTGATCTCTCCCCGTCTTTGAGAAAGACCTGAAGTTCTCCCACACTCGACACAAGCGAGCGTCAAGTCAAGCCCAGAATATTTCAATCCTGGCAGAAAGGGAGAGCAGCAGAGTCTCCATAGCACGTGCAGGAAGGCGCTGTGGGGCAGCGAGGCTCCTTGGCATGCTGAGCAGAGCACAAGGCTGGCCTTGCCAGCGTGCAGTCACCTTCGGGAGCACAGAATACGAATCAATCATTTACTAATAGATCCCTCCAGTAACTGAGATAAAATCCCAGTCCAAAAATGGCATGTGCCAGGTCAGTGACAGGAGCACCCTCAGCCACCTAGCACACATAATTTCTTTCTGTACAAGTTATTTCATTAAACTTTTTTGGACAAGTCTTCCCATAACTTCCAATAAGTTTTTTGGCACAAGCAGAGAAATTTAAATCTGATTCAGACATGGAAAAATTTGCTGCAAACTCATCTTCCCATTACTGTGCTAGCTATGAAGACACCAGTGCAAATGACACTTTTAGGAGATACTCTGCCCCACTGCTGGGCTCCAGCAAGTGAAAATCATCCACTCTCCCTGTAAAACTCGGTCAAAAATCATGGGGCAAAGCTAAGCACCTCCAGCTCTGAGAACACCTCCTCAGCTGGGCCGGCAGAGAGCCTGACCGGGTCAAGTGCCTGAGGAGAGTCTCACAAGTGCACCCTCGGCAGCATTCCCCAGTTACCCCCACAGCCAACTCCACTCTCACACCTCCTACCCTGCTGCTCAGCCCTGGCTACGCCACCACAAGATCCTGCACAGGCACATACAACCTGGATCAACTGTTTCTGTAAAATAAAATAACATTCCTCAGCCAGAACAGTTTCTGGACCTTGCTCCTTGCAGTGATAAAGAATATAACTCCGGTGGCAGCAGCAGATTAAGGCGCCCCATCAGAGCACCACCGAGCACCTGCTCCAGGTGACCAACACAGCAGCCACCTCTCACCTCCCATACCCACGTCTTCTGGGATTGACTAGCCCATTTTCTGCCATTCCACTGGATGGAGATTAAGAGAACTACTTTGATATGAAAACACATGACCTACATAGGGATGAAATTGTTGATCCCCTTGCCAAATAAGTTTTCAGTCTGTGGCAGTGTCACTAACTCCACAAGCCATCAGCCTTTGAGGAAAAATTAAAGGACTGATCTTGTGAGCAAGATGACCTTGCCAGAGCAGAAAATGAAGCTCAACCTACATATTTCTAAACAACACCATTTACAGAGATTTCTTCAAAAGCAATTCTGATCTTTTAAGACTTGGAATTCCCCAAGATGCATTAAAAAGCTGCTGAGCTGAACAAAACTTCACATTCTTTTTTTTTTTTTTTTTTCATGTTCCATAGGGAAGTAAGATAAAAATAATGCTTTTAGTAGTTCTAAAGTCACTGCCAACATCCTCTGCCACTATACATGTGTGCGTACCACACCTTTAGCAGTGATGCCCTTGTTGCAGCATCATACCTGTTGTTCCCAGCTGCCCTCTCCAGCTGGAAGTGAGTTCACACAAGCCAGAAAGCCACTGGTTCTGCCAAGCAGTCCCTGCAGCCTCCAAAGAAATCAATACATGCCACCGCATGGTTTGCCTGGGGAGTCTCAAGGGGAGAAAAGAGACAATATAAAACAATAAAGTTCAATTTTGCGTAACTGAAAAGGTCTGATTGATTTCAGCTCCAATCCACTTCTACCAACTACAGATACAGCCTGTGTTAATTCCTCGTGGAAGACTCTTGATATTAATAAATTTTTAAAAATTCAAGTGTCACAATCTTACTTGCTGTCCTTGTCTCCCTATATATTAGCACTTAAACCAACTAATTTTCATTTGCTGTGGAAAAAAATTGTAAGAACAGCACAAGTTCTACACATTAAGACACCTGTTCCCAGAGATGGCACTTAGATGACTATGAAGACCCCATTTCTGTCACTCCCTTCTGTACTCATCAACAGTTTCTCAGGGCACACGCTGAACTGCCTGTTCTTTATAAAATAATTAGCTATTTTGGGGAATGTACATACGAGAAAGCAGCAGATTCACATAGATATGACAGGGTGTTTGGGTAGCTATCAGTAAAGAGAGGCAACAGGAGGCATCGCACTAGCAGCCTTCAGCTGCACGACCTACGCTGCTGCCAGGGATGAAAGAAAAACCCGGGGAAGAGAAATGTTCCATCTTTGAGAATTTTTCTCTCTTCTTCTTACGCTTACTGATTTTCATCTACAGGAAAGCACAGCTCCTTTTATTCTTGCTGCTTTTCATTGTCCTCCCTTCTTCTAGCCCTTACGTTTTAGAGAATGCCCACATTTAAGTTAGCTATATTTAGCTTTATTGCAGTGATTACTGTTACGCTCTAGGCAAGTAATCCAAGTAGCGGACAGTTACATATCAAATTTGAGCATGATGCTCACATTTCTAAATCTTTAACACAGAAAGTCTGGGGACCAAGTGTGCAGAGCAGACTGGGGATGAAAAGCTTTGAGGTCAGAATAATGCAGAGGAGACAGAATATCCTGCAGTATTTCACATCAAGCCTAGAAGGCAGACCTAGAGGGGCTGGCTAGATGAGTGTGCTATCTATATGGCATGCCCTGCTTTTCTTCAGTAAGATCCTCAGGCTCAGCAAACACAAATCTTCCTGAGTAAATAACTATTTTAAATGCACAAGGTTTTTTACATATGACAACCCATACATTGGCATATATTGGCCCTGAACCTTGGCAAATCTCTTCCTGAACTCTTTTTACCAAAGCTCTACTTTGGAGGTTCAGCCTGGACAAACCACCATATGGAGCAGGAAGGGATTTCAGGGAGCACCTACAGAATCTGGGCTTTCATTTAATAAATGTCTCCAAACCTTTATATCAGTAAGAGCCTTCAAGAAGTGAAGGGCCATCAGCTGAGGCACTGCTGCCCCCCAAAACTGAAAACATCTGCTGCTCTTTAGCAGCTTCACCAAACTTAAGCTAGAAGTGCTCCTATTTCACTAGCTTTCATTCTCAACAGGAGTCCGATAATTGGGATAAAATGAGAAGTTCAGGCAGCACCATCCAAAATAACCTAGAAAAAACTGCTTACACCACCATGACAGCAGGAAGAGCACGAGACCACAAATATTGCAGAGTGGGACAGGTTATCAGACATCTCCAAATCCTCAGTGCAACCAGGAAGCTTCACAGTGAAAAGGCAAGGAAAAGTGCAAAAACCTATCTTCTTCCAAGATAGTTTGAGGGAGAGCAGAGGTTCCCCTAAGCCTGGTGTAAAGAATCCAAGGAGAGCACACCCTGACACCCACCTCTAACCTTCATTTCTGATGAAAGCAGAAGTCTCATTTGGGGTGCTCTGTTGGTGTAGTTCCTGATTCCCACTAATGTTGGACAACAGACAGCACCTGGTGCTAACATTTTGAGACACCATTCTTATTTTCTGTTCAGTCATCAGCACAGCAACGCAGTGCAGACGCACCCTCTGTGTTGAGAAAGCAGGGACAGCTCTCTGGCATGTTGTACCAAACGGTATGTACTGGTGCATACCTGACAGATCATGCTTGCTTTTAAAACTAGGAATGACAAATTTCTTCCCCTAGCTCAGAAAGGTTCGAGCTCCCATTACTCTGTACCCAAGTCCTGAATTATCTAATTTCAAACAAACCTACCGAAAAAAATAATCAGCTACATGAGCTTCCTTTCACACAAGGAAAAACACAGTAGAGTTTTCCCCGACCTGGTCACTGGAACTGCCTGACAGCTTTTGAACCTGACATTCTTGCTTACAAGGTACTTTGATTCTTTTCTGCTACACCATCCCGTGGGTACAGTAATGGTTATGTCACAAAATTCTCCAGGTTATTTAACCTTAGATGATTTCCCAAAATGGTCTCAACATCCACAGGCTTCCCAGTCTGTGGGAAGTCTAGTATACCCTTGAAAGGTAAGAGATAAGGGTGCTCTGACATGCAGTTGCTTCAACCAAGATTTCAGAAGGCTGAGCATCACTCAAGTCACCTTTACAGGAGAATGAGATGCCACCAGGTGCCAGTGACTTCCCACTGGCAAAGTCTAATGGCCCCTCTTACCAACAGCCCACCTGCAGGACTGGTGTCCTGCGTTACAGGAGAGCTGGAAAACCACCAGCCCCACTGCCTTCACCAGCTTTTGATTTCATGCAGTCCAAAGCCAGCTGAGGTCCCACCTTACACCCCCTGTGTGTCCCCAGCCAGGCCTACTCCCCTAGCAGCCTATTAAACCCACTTCAGTTAGCTCAAACACAAACCTCACACCAACTGCTGTCACAAAAACAATGGGCAAGCCCATGCCCTGAAGCGAGATGGTATCTCTGCTCATGTTTATTTCCACTAAATTAAGCTAGAATGAAAGATTTAGGGAAGGTTTAAAAACCAGCACATCCTATCTTTAGCTACCAGTTGTTGCTCCCTGAAAAAACTGATAAATATTACAAAGGTACAGTCCTACTGACAAGCAACTGGGTTCAGAGTGAGCCCTAACACACACATCTTTATCCACATCCCTCAAACTTACAGTTTTACCGTCATGTTTCCTAATATCTGTTGCTTTTCTCTGGGTAAAAGACAGCTTGTGTAAGCACAGCACACAGGGCACTGCAGCAAATACACAAACCAGCCTCTCGGCTGCAGCAATTTTAAAGATGACTTGTTAAAAGGCTACACTTAACATATTTTAACTCAAAATACACTGTTAAAGTCTAATGAGCAGTGCATAAACCCAAGTTCACTATTGCAGGGAGTAGGCCATCTTGTGACTTGAGCTGATCAGCAATTCCCCACCAGCTGGTTTTCACACAGTGGTAGCCAGCTGAAAGAGAAACTTCTTTCCTGTATGTCAGAGCAGGGCTTCAGCTTATGCAAGCACATGGTCCCCCAGGTGATGAGTAAATGTTGTGTCACACAGTTGCTCTAGTGTTGGACCAATGAACTCTTCAAAACCTTAAGGATTTTCAGGGGGAGTGTCCCATAAAGCTTGTTGTCTTGGTAGCGCTACTGGAAGATGACTCAGACGTGAAGCTCGTCAGGGCCATGTGTATTCAGGTGTATTTCTATGTGCACAACAAATATGTCATATGATAGGACTCAGCAGTACGTGCTTGAATATTCTCCCTTAACAGTGGTGAGTAGGTAATGTTTCTGCGACAGCTCAGTACACACGCGTAAATAAGGCACCCATTTAGTCGTTTCTGTCACATTTGAATCACTAACCAAGGAAAGATGAGAATTTTTATAAGCCCGTACCAGGCCTATTACATTTCTCACTTGGCTTCATTCTCTGTTACAAAATAAAGATGCCAGGAAGGCATTCCTAATTTAAGCTTGTATTGACTTATGACAGTTAAAAAATACACCTTGAAACAATTGTGTTTTAGCTCTTCGTGACCACATTAACAAAAGAGAAGCCTCAAAACAAGTTCCAAACCCCCAGCCAGCAGCAGGTTACATTTGTGTACAGTACACACAAGGATTATTCCTGGAATGCAGAACACTCCTTGAAATCTCGTAAAATTGGACAATCATTCACTTCCATGCTCAACAAAAAAACATCAAAGCAGAACTGGAGAGAAGGCAAAGTACTGACATCCTGCCAACAATGGGAGCCCCTTCAAGGAACCAACCATTGGGGCAAGAAGAAAAAAGGAAAACAAATTCAGGAATTACACTAGCTGCCCCCAACACAAGGGGAACACTCGCTGTCAGACACTGGAAGTGTGTAAAATTTATCCATGACAAAACACGTATTCAGATTGTTGGAATTCACAGCCCATCAAGTTTTTCCAGTTGGTATGTCTGGGAACTTCAGCTAACAGAGCATTAAATGTGAAGTTTAGAAATTTCTGATTTCAACAGCCATCCAGTAGTTGAGCTTCCCTCATGCTGGAGCTGCCGTACCCCGGCTCACCGTAACCGCCGCAAGCGTGGAGCTGGAACGTGCTAGGACAGAGCGGTGCTTGGAAAACGACCTGGCTCTTGAACTGTTTTCTGTTTCTCTCACTTTTAAAGTGAGCAGTACAGGCAAAGAGCTCCTCAGGGCAGGCAGGAGCAAGAGGAGACTGCTGGGGAGCAGGAGGGAGACGGCGGCCACCAGAAATGCACCCTGAAGCCGACGACCTCTGCAATGGCCATGCTGGCCAAGGCCGCAGAGCCGCCTGCAGAGGTGGGCCACCACGGCCCCGGCCCCCCGACCCCGCTCTGCCGGTCCCTCCCCACCGCTGCCGGGGGGGCT